>VZRL01006688.1:1957652-1970584 GCA_013397895.1 Origma solitaria
CGTGCCAGCCAATGGGGTGCCGCGGGGGGCGGGGCTCCGCGGCGGCGGGGGCGGGGCCGCGCTCCAGCGGCACCTCCCCGCGATCCCCGCGCTCGGCCCGGCCCGGCCCCTTCCCGCACCGGCCTGCGGGCGGGTCTGAAAGAAATTTGTGGGATCTGTGGTGTTACGAGTCCAGAGAAGGGCAGCAGAGCTGGTGAAGGGTCTGGAGTGTAAATCCTGCGAGGAGCTGGGGGTGTTTAGCCTGGAGAAAAGGAGGCTCAGGGAGACCTCATCGCTCTTTACAGCTCCCTGAAATGAGGGTGTAGCCAGGTGAGGGTCCGTCTCTTCTCCCAGGAAACAAGCGGCCTGACAAGAGGACATAGCCTCAAGTTACACCAAGGTAGGTTTAGGTTGGACATCAGGAGGAAGTTCTTCACAGAAGGGGTGATTCCACATCGGAATGGACTGCCCAGGGAGGTGTTGGAGTCACCATTCCCGAAGGCATTTAAGGAAAGACTGGGCGTGGCACTCAGTGCCATGGTCTGCTTGACAGGATGGTGTTCAGTCATGGGTTGGACTCCATGATCTCAGAGGTCTTTTCCAACTGAACTGATTCTGTGGCTCCATCATTCTGGGGCTGCTTCAGAGCATCCTGTGGCTTGTGCTCCAAGCACCATCAGGGCTGTTTTTGAGGTCCTGAAGCAAAAGGAAGGCAAAGATATATTTTAAACATTTTACAATTCCATTTTCCTACTGAAAGTGAAATATATGCTCTCAGAGGGCTGCTAATTATTTGATGAATTATATCTAGACTCTAAATTGCCTGCTGTGGGGGGAAGCTTCTAAGGAGCTGTAACATCTTCCCTGCACCCACATTCCCCCTCCTTCCAGGGGCACTGCTCTGGCACCATGCAGGAGAGCTTGGGCAGCCAAGGCTGTCCCTGTCCTTTGCAGAAATGACAGTAAAAACACATGAAATTGACACTGAACTTACACATCCTTGTTCTGCAGTGGACATTCTTGTGGTAATTGTCCCTTTTTTGTGTGTGTGTTGCTGGGTTTGAGTTTTGGGGTTTTTTTGGTTTTGTTTGCTTTTAAGAAACAACAGAAAGTGATGAGATTTAAGAGTCTTCATGGTGTTTCTCATCTTCCTTGTCCTGTTCTGGAAGCAGAAACAGGCCTGCTAATGGAATTCCTTGGAAAAAAAAAGAAAAGTAGTGATACTTACTTTACCATGCTTGCTATCATCAAGATCTGGATACATTTCTGGACAGATTTCTGGACTGTGCAAACACTATTGCCGGTGGCTTCTGTAAGTAATAATTCATTTTCACATCTTTCTAACAATAGTGCTCCTTTAGTTTCCTCTCCTCTATTTTAACCTCATATACCCACAGAAGTGTGACTGGGCCTGGACTCTCCTGACAGCCCCTTTTCCATGTCTGAGCCCTGAATTACTCTGGGGGATGATTGCTTAAGTAGCAGGTTACAACATCATCTCACGTATGTTCTTTGTCTCCTGGAAAATGGCTCTCTATTCTTCTTTTCTGCACGCTCATTAGATGGTTTTAATTAGTAAGATTACCAGATCAGCTTTAGAATATTCTGTAAGAGAGTAATTCAAACATTTGTCACATGGTGGTGACAAAGTAGGTAAAATGAAACTCAGCAACAGGCTAGAGAGCTCTCAGCAAGAGCATTAACTATTATTGCCTGAGAGATTATAGACATCTGTGGCACTCTGATATGTGCACTGTGGAGAGTGAGAGCTGACCTGATGGGGCTATGCACACTGTGTCTCTCCTAACAGGAGCAGTGTGAGTATTAGCTTGGGAGGGAAGATGGGAGGTGGTGGTGATGTCACCACGGTGTGTGCAATGGATTTAGTCTGGAGAGCTCTTTTGCACACAGAACCCCAACTGTATGAAAAGTGTATTTGAACATAATGATTTGGTAGCATCATGTTTGCCGCAATCATGAATATTGCAGTAAATATGGTGTTACCAAAACAGTGCCACTGGCAAGCATTCCAGACTCCTCTGGCATCTCTAACATTTAATTTATTTCTTGTTACACTTTAGGCCCTTTTTGGTAGACCATGAGGCCCACAGCCCATGAGAGGGCTTGGAAAAGTCATGAAAAAGCTTGACAATAAAGTATTTCCAATTATTTCCTTAAGTAACCTAAAAGCTTGCTTTATTTTTCGTGTGTGCTGAGACAGTTTAAAATAAAACTGTTACTAATGGACAGGTTCCTCAGGTGAAAGTGTATCTATCTTATCACATGTTTTGGACAAGGTTTCCCTGGTCTAAAGTTCACACTGAAATCTGTTACACAATTACAGGCAGAGCTGAGGACAGACCCTGGGAACAGCCTTTCTCTGCAGCAAGCAAACCCAAGGAAAGGAGCTTTGAGCCGCTGGTTCTGCTGCACTGCTGGGGGGACTTGGGGCTCACAGGCGCAGAGAGCAGCACCATGGAGCTACCACCAGCCTTTGGGTGCTGCACTGAGAACCTTGAGCAGGTGCCTGGGGTGGTCACAAAGCGCCAGAAAGAGCATTTCCAGGGAGTCAGCCCAGGCTGCAGGGAAGAGCAGTGGCTCGTGCCAGAAGCCTCTGAGTAGGAGGCTGTACCAGGAGCCCCAGGTCTGGGAGAGAGGGCTCCTCACAGGGCTGCAGAGGAGGCATTCTGTGCTGCCAGAACAGCTCCTGTGATGGAGGGGTTGAATTGTGTGTCTGGGGAAGAGGCTCAGGCAGAAAGCTGTTTGGGCAGTATCTTCCCACTAAATGTGACAGTGGGTGTCACCCAAGAGGTGATGTGGCACCCCTGGAGAAGATGACCTAAGAAGACCAACCCACCTCCAGTGAAACTAAACTAACCTTACTGTGCTTCCCTGTAAATTCCATTTTGGCTTATGTTTCAAAGCCTTGTTATTACTTCTTACATGTTTTGGGAAAACATACTTTGGCAAATCTCTTTCCTTCCTATTTCTAGTTCTACAAAGGTAGAGTTGCCTAACACCTGTTACAAAACTTGCAGAGGCCCCATTTTAACCTCCTGCTGGGACTGTGTCATTTTGACTAAAATTCCTTAATGCAGTATGATAAAAACTCCTGAAGAGTTTTACAGTGATAAAATTGCAAATTAAGAAACAGTGCAATGTGGAAAATCAGCTTGCTGTTTTGAAATAAACACCAAAGCCAGAATGGATAATCATGTTCAAGTGTTCCACATGGAGTTTGCATAAGTAGACATATATATGTGTCTGCGTGGAATGAGAAATCCTTTCTGCTCAGTTTTGGTGTCAGTGCTTATGAACGGCACACAACACATAAAAAAATTTAAAACACAAGAAAAGCGTTTGCCTAATTTTAGTGTGAAAGGGAGATCTGTAACTCAATGGTTTTGTTACAACCACAGTGCCTTTAAACTTTCCATTTTCCCTGCCTTCTACCACCCAGAAGGGTTAAGGAGCTTGTCTGCTATCTCTTCTCACAGCTGGGGCAGCTGGACAGCAACACCCTCTACATGGACAACATCCTGGGACCAACACCCAGCATTGACAGCAACACCCTCTACACAGGAGGTGGTTCTCCAAGGCAGCAGGAGAGCTCTGGGGAGCCCTGTGTGCAGGAGCAGGCACTATCCCAGGCCTAACTTGCTATCAGGAACCTGCACAAGCAATTCAGGATCAGTTGGCACAAGGCTGTACCTCAGGACTGTCTGGTAGGTCTGTAACACACAGATAACCCTCCATGAAAATTGCTCCATGTGAGAATGTATCATCTAAGCAAGGGAAGAGAAGAGGTTTGAGATCTTCACATCTGGAAGATGTACATCTCAGTATCAACGATGTTTTGCTTAGAACAACCTGGCTGCTACTGAATCCCAGGACCAAACTGTGACAGCAAGAGGAGATCCCAGCAATCCAGCATCCGCTTGCATTATGCCTTGCAGGAGACAATTGTGTCCCAGGCACAATTTCTGGTCCCCTGATGTTATCAGGCTTCCTGAGTAGCAAAGACCTGATCAGCAGGAGATTAAAAATAGTCTCTCCCCAGAGAGCTTAAAACCCCACTGTCCTGAAGGCAGGTATTTCACCAGCTGGTACAGGGATTCTATTTCCACCTGTTTTTACACACAGCAGGCAGGCAGAGGAAGCTGTGCAAAATACAAGATTCCCCATTGCTATGTGTTTTTTCCATTTAAGCAAAGTTGATTTGTGCACTAGCACAGCCTGTGCATATTATACACCACAGAAAAAGAGAATACTTATTGGCTTGTATGGGCTCTAACACATGCAACAGTCCTGTTCCCTTGGGAAACTCCTTTTACCTTCTTAAGCCTCTATTCCATACCACCCCTTGTGCATTTGATTGATTTGAGGCTTGTTTGTTTTTTTAAAGAAACACAGAAGAGATTACACCCTTCATTTTAGCAACCAGTTTTTAATAGAAACATATAGTACACCTTCTCACATAAATATTTTATATAGACACATAAGCACTCACAATACTCAAAGCTATGTTCTAAATGTTCTAAAGCTCCAGTTCTGTTTAAAACAGTGCAAGAACAGAAAAACCCAGACAAATCAACACACAGGAAGAATGGGAGCATGGAGTTTCTAAAGCAAAAAATAATCAGACTATTTCTCTTGTGTCCTTAACAACTCACTTAAATACTGCCTGCCTCAATGTGCCAGCCAGTTGTGCTCTTAGCCATAGCTGCAGGGGCAGGCAGAGACAGTGCACACTCACTAACAGTGCCATTGCCCCTAAAAGAGGTCAGTCCAAGAGGGATCCAACCGCTATCCTGCCGTGCATAGAAGGGATCACATCACTGTCTCTGGAATCTAAGCTAAGATGGCTTTGGGAATGATTATCTGACAAGATTGTTGGTGTTGAATTGCTGGTATGATGCAGGTAGGTGACTAAGCACCTCTGTCCAGATCTTTTATTTGATTTTCTTTTCATTTAGGCTGTACCGTGACTATTTGTTGTCAATTAGGAGCATTAAACCTCAAGGGGAATATATGTAAACTTCAAGTCCACATACTTTATTGTCTTGACTTGCTATAGCTATCAAGGAGTAACTTCAATAAATCACTTTAGAAACAGAATGTTTTTGAAGAGGGGAAAAGGGTGAAGTATAGTAAGGATCAGAGCTGAGAAACAGTCTTGTGCTTGCCTATGTGATAAAGCTTTGAAGCAGAACTTCAGGCTTTCCCTTCCCCCGTATATGACACCTGACAAAAGAAATAACAAAGAAAAACAAACAACAAACTTGCAGTGCAGAATTCATTCTCCCCAACTCTCAGGTAGGTAAGTTTTTGCATTTGCAGCACCAGTAGTAGACAAAACACAGTACAGTTTAGATTCTCTGTTTCTTAAACTCAGAGGAGCCCAAGTTAATCCACAAGCCAAAACCCATATAGTTTTTCACTCTACTCCAGTAACAGAGTACCACCTCATTCTCCACAAAGGGGAATGGAAGAACTTCACCGAAGAAAAAGCTAACACTGCTTTAGGCTTGATTCCAGATTTAAAACAAACAAAAAACCCCACGGCAGACTTTAAAGCATTAGCACACAGGAATAAATTCTCTACTTCTTCCTTTGTTACTTGACCAGGCAGGAGAACGGGGACATAAAAGTCACCAGTGTTCCTGAATTTGAGGTTTCTGATGAGGATCTTAATTGCAGATTTATTACTTGGCATTCTTTGCTTGCTTGCCTCATTTTTAAGAACTTAAGTTTCTGTCTGCCCTGGTTGCATATTGCTTTGCCATTGCTGAATCAGGAACAAAATATGTGTGAAGCACCTTACAGATGACCCCACACACCACCCTTGATCACCACAGCCCAGGATGATCAACAGATCCAACTCATAGGCCAGATTTAGAAAGCCTCAAATAAATTCAGGCTCCCAGTACAATATTGGTTTGATCCCATGCATAGGGGACTAAAGGACAAATGAGGTAACTCATCTAATTGCCACCATATTCTGCCAGGTCAGCAACCCTAGACTTGGTTCTCCAGCTCTCAGTGCCAGTAATCCTCAGGATAACAAACCCACGGTTTCATGCACTCTCAGAAGTTCAGGTCACTAAGCATAGAAGGAGCAGCAAAAGAAAGGAACAGACGTTCGTATTTAGGATTTAGCAAATGTGCCACATGCCTGATTTGATGCAGGGCTCTATTGTTAACACACAGGTTTGTGCACATAGGACCCTCCACCACCATTCTTGGAGACTCCTGCACTGCAGAGCACCAGCCTCCCCTCACAGGTAGGCTGAGTCTGAAAACAGGCAGCATGTTCCAAGCCTCCAGCCTGTCCCTTGATACTTAATTAAACCTTTACATCAGTCATCAAGCCTTCTTGGAGTTGAAATCTGGTAAAGAACACCTTTAACAACCCACATCCTCTCAACCTACTCTTGCACTCAGGAAGTTGCCAGGGCAGGCAGTGATTGTCCAGAATACACTCCAAAATTTATGAACAACAGGTAGGTAGCACTGGTTGTTCATACAGCTACCGTGTCATGTCTTCATATTTAGAGACAGGTGCTCTGCTTCTAAAGTGAATTGCAATATCCCTAGATATTTAAGAAAATAAAAGCCAAACCTAAGTTTTCTGCAAGGCACGCTACAGAACAGGATGCACACTTTCACACCAGCTTCATGGCTATGCTAACAGAGCTGCAAGGGACCCAACCCACCAGAGAGGCACAAGTGAAGACGGGAGCAGGCTGTACCCAGCACACACTGTGAGGTCTGTGTAACACAGTAGGAAAGAGTAAGAAGGCACAGAGGATGAAAAATGTGTATTTATCTCTGAGGCTAAACTCAGGGATACTCAAACATGGACTACCTGATAAGAGAAAAGGATCAGCCAGGAAAATGTGAAGGGTCTGTGTGGAGCCCGAAGGGAATTAAAGATCACTACCAAGCACCCATAGGGCTCAAACTTCGGAGAAAGCTTACAGAAATAGCAATCTTTTCTTTCCAAACCAAGACATACTCCACTTGCCATCAGCAGCTGTTTTAAGGGAAATCTGAAGTGCCAGATCTATATCTGTTTCCATTATACATTTATGCATTATGAGCCATGGCCCTAAAAGCTACATGTAAGGACCAGTTCACACTGAGGGTGTTAATCAGGGATTAACAAATAAAGAATAGGAAGCAAATACGTCTCTATAACAACTGCATAAAAAATACACAACAAAATCCACTTGAGTGTTCCTGCTATAGTTAGACCAGCAGCATTTTTTTTTCCAGAGAACAAGTAGAACTTTGGTAGCAATCAATTCTAAAGTGCCTTATGCTTCTTAATTCCTGTGCAAACCCTGCTGTAGAAGCAGAAGCACATTTCAAGAGTGTTAAGATGCTCAATCACATAATAACACATAACACAGCAAGGAGGTTCCAGTTACCCTCTCTGCGATCACACACAGTACAAAAGCAATGGCAGAGACCATGTTTCTAGCTTTTCTTCTGCACTTCATTTCTCTTCCGCCACTCCTGCAACATAAGCATTAAGAGACACATCCAGTCTCCCACCGGGGTCTGGAGTGTTCCCCTCTGAGAACAAAGCATATGAGGAAGGAGGATCGGTATCAGATGGTGGTCACTGTGGCCTTTCTGGCCACGTCAGCAAGGAACAGGCTGGCAGGTTCTGCCATGGCTGTTTCTCCTCAAACACTTTTGCTCTAGCACTGTCTCACTGCATAAAGGTGGTGAGCACAGAATTGTTTTTCAAGGGGCTTCTCAGTATAGTAACCAGGCTGTGAAAACCCTGCCATTTCCCATGGCAGTCTGCAAGGGCAGTCCTTCTGGAATGCAACAATCAAACAATGCAAAGATCTGATCCTTCCTTTCCTCTACTTGCCAAAAGGCCTAATCCCCTGTCTCAGAAGGGCTTTCTTCCTCCTGGCTGAGCAAGACTTATTCCTCTGTGGAACTGGGAACTTGCCAGTGCCAGTTGATCACAGCAAGCGGGAGAAGGAGTGAAGCTGGTCGTTTCTCATGCAACTCAAGTCAGGACTTCAAGCCCATTTTTTCCATCATCTGTTCATACACCGTCCATGCCATCGCTGCCATCAGAGTGCGCCTGAGGGCTCGGGGCACACCGCCTCGGAAAAAACCAGCCAACCCAAAGTCCTGCAACAGGAGATAAAGAGCAGTTCGTCACAATCTGCCTCTAGGGTTTTAATTTCTTATTGTTTATTACATGAAAGAGCACAGGATGTATTTCAGCTCAGACCTGGTTCAGCCTCTGAAAGACCCAGGCTTAAAATAGCATTTAGTGTTTAGGAAGAACAGGTAGCACTGAGCAATTGCAGGGCTACACAAGAAAGCAGGAAGAGCAGTGAGTGGAAGAAGGAAGGCCAGGATGGTGACAACAGATAGGGAAAACCACACTCAAGTCCAACAAAGAGAAGGCAAGGGTGTAATCATTTCCAGACACTTCAGGAAAATGACTAGTCTTTGTTTGAGAGCTTCATATTTACGGAAGTCTCTCAGCTATTCTGTAAAAACTGAGATTTCAAAGTACTGAAGTAAAGAACCATTCTGATTTGAAAAAAAAGGTATATAAAAATACATACACAAATAAACAGATTCGTGCTTAGGAGTAAAGTTCAATATGGAAACAAAGCAAACCTGCAAACCTGCAAGGTCTGCCCTTCTGACAGCAGGAAGGGAAAGGAGAGCTTTGAGCACTTCTCCATCCCATTCTTGGGATAAAGATTTGGGTATTTATTTCTCTTCCAGTGTCCAAAGTGCAAAGAATTATTTTGTAGCTCGTTTGTATCTGAAACCAGCATTTCACACTGCACACTATAGTCTTGGTCTACCACAGCATGACCCCCTTCATCATCTTGAAAATGTTGACACTGAATAGTCCAACTGAAAGAGCAGATGAAGCACTGACACTTGTTCACCTCCTTTAAAAGGCAACAACTTCCCCAGCATAGCTGTGCTTTGAGCGAGGGATCAGAATTGAGGGTGCAATTGTGCAAGCTAGAAGGGATTCACCTCACCTTGTAGATAAAGGCAATGGTCTGGCTTGTCCTGTGGTACTTTTGGGGTGACAGCTGCATGTGTGTTTTGATGACATCAGCAGGCTGTGTTGCCAGAGAGGCCAAGATTCCCGCAAAGATCCCACAGCCAAAATTCAGCAAGGGCACAAGCACTGGATCCAGTTGGTCTGCAAAAGAGTGAAGGGAACACACTCAGACACCATGCAGAGCAGGAACACTCATGCTGCGTGACAAAGTGAAAGCTATTAAATGATTAAATTAACACCAGAGTCTAGGAGAAGTTAAAATCCATGTAGACAGAGGAACCTTTGAAGGGGAGAAGTGGCTGCTAGTCAAAAGTTAGCCCTACTGAAAAGCCTCACTTGCTGGGAAACTGAATTTGACAGAAAATCAGAAAAGAAAAAATTGTACAAATGTTGTCCCAGTGAGTTCTACTATCAGAGAAGCCCCAGTTTAGTGGAAACTGAACACAATGCAAGACAAGCAGAAGCAGCAAGCAGTGCTGAAAACACTCTCTCTTTCACCTGTTCACTAACTCACTTATGCATCCTTCAGCCTTCAAAAAGACAATCAATAATTTTAGGGCCAGTCTCCATTTCTGCACTGACCTCGGCTATAGGTCTACAGTTCTCCATAGGCAAATGTGAGTGTCTTACCTAAATCCCTACAGGAAACTAATTTAACTACTGAGGTGGAGGGCAATAAGCAGAGCATGCAGGCTGTCAGCTGCAGGACAAGATCTCAGAAGAGGAACATTTTCCATTCCAGCCTTCAATATTCAGCCTTACCCTGAGGTGTGAGGCTTTTGGTCTGTGTGTAGAACATCAGGTAGATGCCAGAGAAGGGCGCATCCCGCAGCAGCGTTGCCGTGAGCCCACTGAACATGCCACGAGCCCCTTCCGTCTGATAGATATTCTTCAGGGCTCCATATACACTCCCATAGCCAAATCTTCCACTCTGCAAGGGCAAAGGCCAGTCACCCATGCGCCAGGCACAGGTCGAGAAGCCCTACACACACCCTGAGGGCATAACATCTGCACAAATGGTAGTGTGAACTTAATGTGATGCTTGAGACAGCAACACAGAGGAAAAACCCAAGGCAAAACTGGGTTTCACCTACCTCAGCCTTTAGAACAATCCTTCAGGAAGGTAAAATATAAAAAATGCTACACAAACATTGTATACAACTGAAACTTATTAATCTCAGGGTGAATTCTATTTCATCTTCTTGCCTAATTATCAGTGTGCAGCATTTCCTGCACAATGTGTGAACTGAGATGAAATCAGGACTACATCCCTAGCTCTACCCAAGTGGCAACAACCTTCTCCAGGCAAAAGGATTTATTTCGCATCACAAGGAAGGCGTGTGACACCATTAACAGGAGACTACTTGGAAAGTCATACCTCATATCGGGTCTTCACTACAGTCACTGGCAGCATGCAAATCCCAGAAATTGCACGAGCGGTGGCACCCAGGAAGACAGACTCCAGGGCCGTTGCTGAACGGTCCACAAGAAACTTTTGCTTCATCATGTACAAAGTGCTGAAGTAAATCCCAACTCCAGGAATACATCTTGCAAAGGACTTCAGAAGAAACAGAAGCAGATGAAGAAAGAAAAAGCTTACATAAGACAAAATATACTACAGAACATTTTGGAGGCTGTTAAACTTGACAGAAAGCTTTGTAGAAAACAAAAATGTCACTAAAGCTAACACACCGAGGAAAGAAGATAAGGTAGAAATCATTTATGGCACTGACAGACGAATGATTCAAATGATGCCAGGATTTAATGCATTTCTCAATGGCAGTTTTCTAGGAATGTGATATTCCAAACCAAAATGAAGTTCGTGCAGTTGTCACCTCACATTTGCAAAAGTAGTCAAGAGTTCAGCTGCTCAGGACTGTAAAACCACAGGGACTGCCATAACCAAATCAGTGAAATTCACATTAACTCCTTAAAATAGGATGTAATCTGAATCATGTGATTTCATTAATAATTCTACAAGAGTTGACTATTTAAATTCAGGCAGACATAACTAGCAATAAACAGTAAGTTTATTCATCTACTTATTTTTACAAGTCAGGGTTAAAACAGCCACTTACTGGTGAGACACCTTTCCAGAGCCCCAGAATACTCTCAGTACGAACAACCCTAAAGAGCAGTGTTACCATCCCAGCACGACCAGACCTGAAAGAAAGACCAGACAGGAACTGCAAAAATGACCTGCTTCTGCTCCTTGACAGATGCATTCCACAGCCACCACTTTCATTTGCATCTCTGTGCATTACACCAGCACCTCCAAAGTGTTCTTCTCATCTCAGTCTCTTTTCAAGGCTTCTCCATCACTTTCTGTTTCTCACAACTTGTAACACACGTTAGAGGCCTCTCCCATTAGCATTTTTAGTTGCTCTTTGTTAGCAATAGCAGATTATAGGTTGACAACACCAAACAAGTGGGAGCAGCTGCATGCATGAAAAATTATCTGACAGCCACACAGGATATTTTTCAGGCAGAGTACACCCCAAGAAACTGCATGGAAGCCACTCCAGCAAACACCAGTCTCTCAGATGAGAACAAATGTTGAGGTTACGAGTTATTCTAGCAGCATTCACAACCACAGACATTTGCACTCTTCTGGAGCAAAATATCAATCCTTCTCCGCGATATAAAACCATACCTCTTCTATTAGAAAGACTCTGATTTCCCAAATTACAACCCTGAACCCCAAGCCCCAGCCAGCAAATAAGGCAGAAGGCTGTGGTGGAGCACCCCCACATCCCCCATGCACACACATCCCCACCCTCTCACCCATTCACAGCAGGCTGCAGAGTTTGCAGGCGTGTTTTCAGCAGGTCAAGGGGTTGGAAGAGGAGCGTGGAACAAGTGCCACTGATGGAGCCACACACAAAGGCTTTTAGGACTGGATGCATCTGGAAGAGGAAGAATAGAGCTTCAAATGGCCATTTAATTAAGAATGGCACAAGAGGAAGTATTTCAGCTGATATATCACATGTTATAGGAAAGGAAGGTGAGCTGACCCCAGATGTTAAGGGCACAGCTACTTTGGGCACAGTAAGCTTTTCCAGACTTATTTGTGTTTTTTGGCCCCTCTACTTTTTCTGGGAGATTGTTCTGGAATCTCCTTGAAATTCAGTGGTTGGAAAGAGTATTCTGAACCTGAAATGTATTAGCAGCCTTTGTTTACCGTTTGCCATGCCAAAGGAAATAGGTGTCCCCACCACCTACCTTTGCCCCAGTCGCAGGCACCTCTTCTGGCAACACCTCCAACCCTTCCCTGGCAGCCTGCACACCAAGGTCCCCTCACTGCCACGGGCACTGACGGGGAAAGCTGCCCAGACCCAAACCTGGCCCAAACGCACCCAAAGCACGGCTCGGCCTGCTCAGCTGAGGCTGCCTTTCCTATCCACAGCGGCTGCCGCCGCCCGGCGCTTCTCGGGAAATAAAAAGGCAGGAGGCACTAACTCCGCGGCAGGGTGAAGATTATTTGGAGTTTCGAGAGTTTTTTTTTTAAATATTATAAACATATAATGGTGTTTGCTAATGGAGAACGAGTTTCTGCGCCCCTCGGCGCAGCAGAATCACGGCAGATTAGAAAGCATGGACAGCTCAGAAGCTGTGCGGGGCACACTCCAAACCAGCAATAGCTCCCCCGACGTGCCCCGACCCACAGTCAGGGGCTGGACCCGTCCCCCCGTGCTCCCAGGCCGCGGACGCGACGCAGCAACGCAAGGGGCGCGGCGAGCCCCCCCCCGCCTCCCACCGGGGCGCTGCCCCCGGTCTCTCCTCGGCACAGCGAGCGAGAAGGGCCCGGGGCAGCGGCCCGGCCCGGCGCGGCCGTACCTCCGGCTCCCGGCCCGGCATCCCAGCGCCGCCCGCAGCCCGAGAGCGC
>VZRL01006689.1:1223-17840 GCA_013397895.1 Origma solitaria
GCTACTCCAAGAGGCAGCTCCGCTGCACACGGCAGTCCAGGGTCCCTGTTCGGGCGCCACTTGTAGCCGACCGACTCACGAGCTTCTGCGAGGTCTTCATCCTGAGGGTCCTTAGCTCAGGCACCGCCACCTGCCACGGAGGCCTAGGGTGGATTGTTCACCTGGAGGTGATGGCGGCCCCAACTACGGTTGCCACTCCAGGAGCCCGATAGTAAAGACCAAGGAGGCGAAGGGGTGGGAGGAGACTGGCTCCTACGATCTGTTTATTTGCACGCAGACGCCAACAGGGATAACAACTTGGATGAACCGGAGACCAAGTCCGAGGATCTTGGTCTGTACAGCATCTTAAGTACTAAACCCGACAGCCAATCCGGAGAGAGCGGGGAGGAGGGACCCTAGGTCGGGGACAAACGGGATTCAGGGGGGAGATAACTGCCAGGGAGGTTAACCAGGGGTGAGGCAGAACCGGGGGAACATTCTGGAACAATGGGAGGAGCCCTCGCAGGGTCCTGCCCAATCCCCTCCCCCAGGGAGGGGCCTTAGTCATGCGTCTCAGACATGGGTGTCGTTGATTGATGTCATGCTGGCGCGTGACAAGGCAGAGTCTGCCCCTACGGCAGACTGGGGCACCTCCACAGGTGGGGAAAATTCTCTCCTGCTTGCTGATAATAAGGTTCCACTATCTCATTTTCAGTGCAGGTGATATGGAGATATGCATAAACTTGTCTCTGACTACATCTAGTCTGTGGGTCTGCCTTAGTCTTTTATCTTTATCTTGGTATGACTGGAGTGTGTTCTAACTCCTTGCAGACTCCATGCCTGGGGTTTTTACTGAGACATTTGGGAAAATTGTGTATGCCCAAGACCTCCAAGTCAGGCTCCAAGTCAGGAGCTTGGGCGAGGCTGGAGCATCCTCTCCTGCATAGTCCTGCAGAGGGTTCAGATAGGAAGCTCAGAAAGGGCTACATGGCACGAAGAACATCCTGAAGATCTACAGGGAATTACAAGGGTAAGTAATTATTCAAAGACTGTTATAGAAAATACTACAGTGTCAATCTGAATGGACGTTCAATTATACTTCCAAATATTGAGACTGACACTGTATCTGCTGGATGAATTGTTGTAAAAATAAATTATAAACTAACTTGGATATAACTCACTGAATATGTTCAAAGTGGTTTCTTCATCTAAGTTATCTCTTTAGGTGCAGATAAGAAATTCCTTCTTCTCCACTCCCACCTAAAACCTCATCATAAACCCTCAGTGAAAACAACTCTCCCAGTCTCCAGGGAGGTGAGACAATTCCCCGCACTCCACTGTCTAGCAGTGACATTAACATATTTATACGTGGATTCTCAACTCAGTATGGTTCAGGTAGTGTTGAGTGAGGAAAGCATCCATCTCTGGGGCTGCTCCTGAGATTCCAGGCTTCCCTATGGTCATACTCCTGACCTTTAAGAGAATTCTTTTAATCGCAGAGGACTAGGCTGGGAGGAGGCTGTCCCGATCAGACACATACACACAATTTCTCTGACTAATTTGGCAATACAATATAAACAAAAGACACACTTCATGGAAAAGGCATGAGGCACACCCTGACCCAGTTGCTCTACACACTCGCCATACGAAAGGGCTGCATAGCTAGACTATTTCCATTAGCTGAAGTAAACACTACTTGAGTGAAAATAGGAGGGAGACATACCTCCTGTTGAAATATTTGAGTCCTTTCTGAGATCTTTCAAATGTTTACTGTCTTTCCTAAGACCCTGTTCATAGTTACTAGTGGTACTACATAGTAGTGGTGCCACCCAGCACCCCTCTATTTTTTCATGAATGAGATTTTGAATGGACTGGTTCAGATTCTCTTGCTGGGGGAATATACTTCATGGAAAAGACAAATAGCAGTTTTGTTTATAACCTGAAACTTTTATTTTAGTGGCAATGAACCTTCTTCTTCACTTTTAAAATTGATCCTGCTGTAGTTTTAATTTGTCTCAGCTTTTTCATCTCCCTTAAAACTGAAACACATTTTGCCTATTCTGATAATCAGAGAATCAATATGAAGAAGCCTGCTACTTCTCCAAATTGTGTATCAGCTGTAGCTCAAGGGCTGATTCCCGGGCTGAGAAAGAGATGTCTAGGAGGTGCCTTCTCACCTTTCCTTGCCCTTTGAAATTCCAGTCCCTGCTGTTATCTGCACCATTGACTGCAGCCCATAAACCTCTTTGCAGAATGGGATTAGCAAGAATACTCATCACTTCCCAATTTTTTTTTTTTTAAAAATTAAGGTGGGGAGAGTATGCATAGGGTCCCAAGCCCATGCCATACTAACCAATGCAGAGTCAATGATCTTGTTGCCTTCCCCAGCAGCAGCGTTAATTGGGGCTCTTCTTTAAAATTGTTGCCAAGTACATTCTCCTCACCAGAAATTATGATATTTTACTCTGGTTTTCTCACTGGTAGTCTGTGAATGGATTGCACATGTAGAAGCTTTTCCAGCAGTCATTGGTGGTCATTTCTACAGCTGTGCTTTTGACTCTGAATCATGTAGTGTGGCTGAGCTGGTAGAAATTGAGTAATGCTGCAGGCAACTCACAGTGAGAATTTCTCGGTATGGAAATTCAACCATGAACAGTCTTGAGTATAAAATCTATATTAATAGATATCTGCCTAAAAATTACAGTTAAATAAACAATGCTCATTTTACTGACTGACTTTTAGACGATCATTCAGTTCTTGGGGCCCTTGGCATGTTGCTGGCAAAGAAAGCAGCACAGGGAGCCTGGATTTCCGCACCAGCCCTCTGTGCAGCCCTGCTTTGCTTTGTGCTTCACAGGGCGCTGGCCCAAGCCTTTGTTCAGGCCGGAAGGACAGGGAGCTGAGCTGAAAGGACAGTGAAGAGCAGGACCTTCAGGTGTTTGCCAGCCTCTGAGCTGTTCTCTGTTGCCAGCAAGCTGAGCGGTTGCCACGATTTTCCGATTTGAGCAATGGCATAACTTCATTCCTGGGTGCTTTTTTTCTCCTTAGCCAACACTGCTCTGTTGTCATTTTAACTCAAAGGTCTGCTCCCATGATCCTCACATGCTTTCCACTTTGATGACAAATAGAAGATCAGTTTGTGGATGACTGAATATACCAAGCTCTGATTTGATATTCTGGCTATCTGCAGCCAACCTTATCCCTAGCTATGCACAAACAGAGTAGCTGCCTCCTGCCATGGCCTGAGCTGACCCTCACATCCCTCTGCATGTCTTGTTACACTCTCAGTCTGTAACAACAGCCCTGATCTTAAAGGAACACAAAAAGTGTATTTATAAGGGATCTTTTCTGGGAGGTGGAAGTCTCCCTAACCCTGAAGCTGCAGAGCTCCAGTTAGGACGCTGCTGAGGGCACCCTAAATCATTCACATCCCTTTTGAATATCAGATTATTAAACCTTGGCCTGGAGCTATATTAATGCAACTCACCAGAATCGATCTGTTTTGTAGTGTGGACACAGTGAAACTTCTGCCATCCTAACACTGTGACCATGCCCTGGGGCATTTTCTTTCCAAAACAGGAAGGATAATACATCCCCAAAAATTGAGATATTGCACAGAAACATTTGCAGGGCTTTCAGATGCAGTTCTGATTTGCAGCAGATCAGGAATAAAATTTCAGATAGGTAAATCACAAGGAGAGTTTTTGAGCTTCTAGCTTATCTTGACTACTCTCTAAATGTGAAGTACCAAAGAACTTTGCTGCAGAAAGTTTTCAAAAAGATTCATCTCTCCAATAAAGATCTATCTTGTTGCAGCTAAGGGAAAACAGTTGAAATGTTAGAATGACTGATTTCACTAGAACAAGCACAAGTTATTTCTGTGTGCAACTAACAGCAAAATTCAGCAATGTGAGAGATCAATAGGAGAAGATGAGAATACAAAGCAGCTAAAATCTATACCACTATGGCTGTGTGCTGAAAATTCGTGTGCATGAATTATGTGATGCAATGAACATCCAACTGAGGATTTCAGCCATAATTTTATAAGCTTTGAGTGGTTCTAAATAAAGTGGGAGAGAAAAATAGAGCCAACAAATTGCTGTCGTATATCAGATGAGTTTCAGTATATATATACTTTAAAAGAGCACGAATGTGATTGCGTAGAAGGAGAAGAATGAAGAGTGATTTTATGTTGTTTGCAGTGATGTGAAGAATAATTTTGGCCTAGGATGTTAATGACTAGCTGTTGTTTTAAATTTGCCTCTGACCTATCTGCTCACTGCTGCACCCTCAGCACTGTAACATGGCCTGCTTAGTTTTTCTGCAGGTTTACAGAGCAAAAGAAGGCAGCACACTCCAGACTGACCCCTGCAAATAGCTTTGCAAATTGGTGTTTCACATCTGTGCCTGCAATTAGACGCTGGTATCCACAAATTAACCTTTCAGGGCAGTTTCATGCTTTACAGAACTCAGATGACTGCAAAAGTGATACGTCCAAGCACTAAATACATTTTTGGCATTCACAGGCAGTTGCAGCTGTGGAATCAGACAGCTGTTTTCAAAACTTTGGCCATAAATGAGAAAACAATGACTTCCTTCGCTGATGGAATAAATGTTAACTCAGTTGAATGTAGTAGCTGTAGTTCAAAGGTGAATTAAACAGACCAGGAAAGGGGCATATGGCTTGGGGCCCTATGGCTAAACTGATCTATCCTTAAAAGGGTTTTCAGGTCTAAATTTTCGATTTGGAACAGACTCTCCTCCCCATTCTGCCTCCCCAAAATGTGTCCATCCCTTTTCTGAGAGAGGCTGAACAGCATGAGACCAAGCCTAGCCGGGAAGCCTGATCTGGACGTACCCCTGCCTGAGCCCTGCCCTGGCCCTGCTTGGCTCCGGGATGTCAATGCAGACACCAGAGACAAGGGATGATGCAACAGCAAATCGTGGCTGCATCACACAGCCCCAGCAACACGAGGCGTGTGTTCAGTGGTGTCAGGAAACCTGAGCCTGTCCTGTAAACTGTCTGCTATAGAGCAGCATGGGGCATATAAGGGAAATGTATAAAGCCCTTCCTCCTTTCCTTGTTATTGACTTGCTTTGAAAGGGAGGAAGAGAAAAAAGGAGAGGATGAGGAAAAAAAAAAAAGGCGTGCATCATGTAGCAGCTGAAATACTACCTTGTACAGGTTTATATAAAATACTAACTTAGTATATAGTGTATAGTCCGACCTGACCACAAATGGGAGCTTAACAACACTTTAGCAGCTGTATAAGAACTTATCATTGATTCAGGAAAGTCTCCTTCCATGTGTGCTTTAAAAGATAATCATACAATTGATCCAGGCTATTTTTAATAAGACTTGCACAGTTGTCTTTTTTTTTTTCAAAGCAAGCTGAGAGACTGACCAAATATTAGATATAATCCCTCTAAGCCTTTAAACAAAAGGGCAATATTGACACAAGGACATGCATGTACAAACCAGGTAAGTAGTGATAAGGAGGTACCCAGGGGGAACAGCTTTGTGTGGAAGTAGCAGGGGAAACACTGCACAGCACTAGGGGATGATATGGTGATATGGTTGCAATAGCAAGGGACTGGACTTTGAATCCAGGGAATATTGCCCCACTCCTGCGCTCTTGTGAGATCACTCTGTAAATAACTTCAAATTCCACACACAAATTTTTATTGTCATGAAGACTTAGACTGCTCAGTCTTTGCTCCTCTGCATCTTCTCTGTACAGAGAGGGAAAGAAATAAGAAAGAACATTATTTCTTTAAAAGTAGTGTTATTAAAGGAAGCATAAGTTATCCAGTTTATATGTTCAGCTTCACACTGGTCTGGTAGGTTGATTTGAGATGTAGAGGACTAATGTCACAGTTGTTTGAATGAAGGGCCAGAGGGAGGCAACTTCAATTTCCGCTCACTAAACATTTGTAGCAGAACAAAAAAAACCCAGGAAAATAAGTAAATATTAAACACATAAATTCCCCAGAATAAAAGAAGTGTCTCCACAGACCATAGTTTCTGTGCTGTCTCCCAGGAAGCTCTCTGGGTGCAGTTCACAGACTTTTCAAGGTATGAGACCACTGCTGAAGGTACTCTGAATATATGAAAACCATTTCTCATTTTTATAATATCTTAATAACAGGCTACAGTCTCCTAGGATATGCCAGGGACATTATTTTCTGCTATAAATTGCAAGAATTGCCTCATTGTTTTCTTGTGCCCTGAGCACCTAAATACTCCCAAGGAGGAAGATAAGAGCCATCTATGGTCAGGGACAGCTGAAGTATTTGCATGTATCTGGGTCATCGTAGAAAACATTATAAAAAAGAAGCACAAAATCAGACATTTTAATTGTTGGTGTTCCTGAGGGTAAAAGCCTTTCAAAAACACAGACAACTCCATTAATGAGATGGGATCCAAAGGAAGCCCAGTCCTGTCGGGAAATATACCTCACGCTTCCTCTGAGTGACCAATCCCTCTGAAAAGCAACTGAGTCTACTCAATTTAAGCACAGTCAAAAGAATCATCTGTCCAAAGACAGTTATTGCCTTAAGCAGTAATATTCAAACCACAGGAAAGAGTTTAAATGGATCCCAGCACAGCCTCAACTCTGCAGTCAGGATCAAGGGATGGTACACATGCTAAGACAGAGCAGAGAAATGAAGTGATTTTGTGCACTACCACAGTAGTCTGGCCCATACTTCCATTTATCAGGTTTTCTTCTCACCATAAAGGGAAATGGCACTTTTTTTTCCACTAGAAAGTGCCAGCTTATCAAAACAGAATGTCTGTTGTAATGCATTCACTTTAGCTAAATTTCTTTGGGACATCAATGACAGAGAAGTACTTTCAGCTCAGAGAAGGGAGAAGAAACATTCCAGGAGAGCCGAGGACCCAGGGTGACAGTGTTCACCTTGGCCAAGAACAGAGTGGTTCTGTGAATTAAATTAACTGAAACAAATAATGATCGGTCTTTGGCCGGGGGTTGAATACCCTCTGGAGCACAATGTGGCTGGACAGGAGGAGTTGGGAGGAGAGGCAACACAGAAACACCATGGCACATGTTTGATCAAGCAAACCGCATAGGTTAATTTATTTCGGGGCTGGATTGAAAAAAAGGGTGGTCAGTCCATGCCAAGGGTATGTTGCAGGTTGCAGGGAAGGGCTCAGACCCAGCAGCAGCAGCCCACGTGCTCTACACATTTCTCAGACACCACTTCTTCACAGTCAGTATCTCACTGGCTAATGAGAGCAGCCTTGTGTAGCTTTCTCCAAAACTTTGGCTTCAGGGGTAACTGTAGACAGCAGAATTTCCAAAGGAGGACTACAGCCAGGAAATGGAAAGTAAGTGAGGTTATTTGTTTACAGAAGAAAAACATCTGATTGATCTGGGACAGGAAATTCTGAAAGATAAAACTTAGGCAATAGTCTCTTGTGACCCTCAGGACAACCTAGTACAGATGTCTTGCTACTCTAGATTAAAAAGAAAAAAAATGAAGAAAAAAAGAGATGACTGTGAATTCAAAATCATATTAATCAACTGAAGTAGTTGATTCTAAATTCAGAACTCCTATGTAGTATAATGATCACTTAATAGGCTAAATCAAACCCCAAAATCTGCTTTTCTGGTCCCTACCTATTTCCTTTCAAGCCCCTAATGGCTTTCTCTCAAAAGGTGTGACAACATCATCCCTTTCTACTTCAAAAACTGCTTTTCATTTATGAGTTAATAATTTACTACAAGCCTCAGGTAGTTCTTCCTTGTAAAAAATGCATGGACAATCCCAGCTGCAAAGTCAGCTCTGGCACAGTAACACTTCCACATCGTCATTAAATCACCTTAAAGCTGCTCAATACTAGGTAAAGAGCCCTAGCCATTGCATCTCTGCTTCATCAGCACTTGTTATCAATACAATCAACCTTTATTTGCAGGCACCCTAAAGCGCCTGAAACACTCACCTAACTTTTGCACCAAGACATGGAAAGCAAGTCTAAAATTGCTGACAGCCTCTCTGCTTTTGCAGGTTCTGCTCAGGGGATCCACACTGCAGGAAAAGTAGACCTTGGTATTTTTGCTGTCAAAGCAACTGGCAATACAAGTGGATGTGCCCTTGCCAGGCGATATGAGTGAAAAGTGGGACTGCACTGCCGTATCATATACCCTGGAAGGGGAGGGCTGGAGCCCAGGTGAGCCATCCTGCTGAGCGAGGTCTTGGGGGTCTTCAGTGTGGGAAGTAAAAGAGGCCAATTTGCAGAACACACTTAGCTGGCAGTACTGGTGTGCCCCAAGTTACTTAAATCACACTTGGAACACACAAAAATGTTTTCCCATATAAGAACGCATGTCAGTGATGGGTCAAGGATGGGGAATGTGACTCTTGGGCAGATGAAAAGAAATAGAGAAGGACAGGTAAGTACTGATAAGGAAACACGTGACAGTGGCAATAGGTATGGATTCCATATATCAGGCCTATTTTCATGTGGGAGCTGAGGATTTGCAGCTGCCCTTTAAGCATTAACTCTCAGAGGCCAAATCCTCTGCCCCCTGAAACTGGTATATTGACACTGAGTTAGCTGGGGGGGTTTGCATGTTTTTTCCTGAGGCAGATCAAGTGTTTTCTTTTTCAAGCAGGAAATTAATTTAATGATAGAATTCTTGGCTTGGGTAAGTTTTACTGAAACATAATTACAAGGGGTATTGTTCTGGGAATACATTTTATAGGAAACCTGACTATCAATGTCACATACAATCCATGACTGAAAGTTACTAGAGACTACGTAGGAAAAATCTTATTTACATTACTTACATATTCAAATAGTAGCGGCAAAACAGAATAAATTAAATCAAATTCACCTGCAGCTTCACTGAGATGGAGATTTTGTTATATACAGTTTGAATGCTCAAAACATTCTATTTTTCTTCATAATTACATAAAATACTTCCTCCCTTTCATCCACTACATGGGGAGAACAAACTGTGTAAATAAACAAAATTTAGTTTGAGTCTATCAACTTGCCTTAAATGTACAAATACTTTGAAAATTATGAATAGTCTTATACAAATTTGGGGGGGTGGTGGTCATTGAATAGCAAGTGTTAAAATGCAAAACTCATATATGTGTGTGTATATATATGTACATATAACTGTTCTAAGCTAAAAATGAGTGATGCTCTGGCCCAGAATGGGCAGTATATTATCTAGAGGAGACTTTCTGTGTTTAATAAAACCTTTTTTCCCATCAGGGTGATTTAAAAACTGCAGCTGCTGCATTTGTTAGAAACTCATTATAATCCCAACAAAGTGTTTTATATTTGAATAACTACAGTGCATGCTAAGACTTTTTTTGCTCACTTGAGTGTCTAGTACCATTACACAGAATACAACAGATTTTTGATAGAATTTTGAACCCATTAAAAGGGACAGATGTCTAAAAGAGCTTTGCAGGTTGTATATAGAACATTTTTAAAATTCCTCAGTAAACTGTATTTCTGTGCAATACTCCCATGAAAGCCAGATTTTTTAAATGATCTCCGTCAGTAGAGTTTAAATGAGTACACCAGACTCGTAGATGATGTGTAAACCTGAATCAGATTTGCAAGGGTTGTTTTATGTAAATTCTATATTTTTTTTTGGTAGCTATTCCTTTTGTAGGTGATTATGAAAGAAAAAAAAGAGGTGTGACTGTTTTTTTATTTTGACAAGTGCTACTATATAACATTTTCTAAATCAAACTGTCTTTCCTCTTCTATACTTTTCTCTGCCACCTTCCTACCATATATCCTTTTTATCAGATGTAATATACTAGTTGATCTCCTCATGAAATTTTCCTGTTACTTCTCCTCAGTCTTGTTGTTTATAACTTTTCCCATTATTTACACCCCCAGTACAGACACTCTACTCACACTGTTTTCATGGCACAAATGCAATGCATTGAGAGGACAAGAAAATGAACTCTACTACTCTTTGTCAAATCCCTCCTCAGCCCCGGACATCTAATACAAATTTAAGCCTTCGCAAAATAAGAGATTCTTTAAAGACAGAATTACAGTTTGCATAACCTATATTTTGACACACACAAGATCCTGTGACCACAGCTGATAAAAATGAGATGCCTTAATGCTGCACATGAACTAGTAATGTACCTAGAACTGTCCTGACAGATGTAGCCTTAAATTGCATTTTTAATGTACTCAAATAAGCTATACATAATTAGGATTAACATTGCTATCCCCTGACTGATTCATGATTAGTATGTGTGGGCTTTAATATTGCTTAGGAGAAGGATCAAGTGACCCTAATTGTATCCAGCTTGTCTATTTAAGTACTTGATTTTTTTCTGAAAGAGTTGTTTCTACAAACAACACAACGAAGGGAGCTGATTTTGTTCCGGTTACATTTCTTTTAAATATGGTGTAAATTACAATTTCAGTATTTCATGTATCTTGTAGAACTGTACTTCAAAACATTTCACATTAAAACTAATGGAGACGATGAGGCAATGCACAAAAATGTAGGAAATTAGGTTCTGAAAATATATTCATATGCATCAGTATAATTACTCTAGCATGTAGAAGTGTTTCTTCATCTTAGAGCTAAATATTTTCTTTTCCAGTTCGCTGTTAAAGCAAACAGAATATGTATGCTTTTTATCTAATTGTTGATTGAGAAAACCCTCCTGAAACCCTGCACCAGACCTCAGAAGCATCATTGTGCAACGACAAAAGCTTTTTATTGCTAATTGTAAAAGCAGGGCAGTCTCCAGCAGAGAGTTGCTGGGTGGCTGACTGATGCCTTGACAGATAACAGACAATCAGTGCGACACTCCAAGATTCCCGGTGGAAAAACAACAGACGCTTAATTTACGAACAACAACCAGGCATCCACTTAGGGATACCATTATGCACTGGAAAAGGCTCCGTGCCTTGCAGACAAACAATTAGTTTGCTACCAAGTAGGGAAAGCGTTGGTTTTGCCCGTGAAGGAATGGCCATGACACTCATTAAAAGCCCTGAACCCTTCTTTCCCATCTTGGGCGGAACTGTCTGGTGTTTACACAGCAGGTCTCAGCAACAGTGCAGAGGTAGACTGTGCTCACTTGGAGATTTAGACTTATTTTAAGGGATATTCTATTCCTTAGTTTGTCAAAATGGGACTACTGGATATTTCAGTTCGCTACCTCACTATAGCAGGAGGGTGACAGCAAGTGAAGCTACCATAGGTGAGGTACAGGTCATTGGGACACTGGGGGCATGGAACAAAGGTCCAATGATTAATGGGGTTTCTGAAGCTTCTCAGTAGCTTATTACAAACAGACTGTGGCTGGACCCTTTTTCTTTTGAATATAAATCTCACACCAAATGCAGTGCACTAGTGTGAGCATGAAATACAGAATTGTTATGCCAGCAAAGGGTGAGTTTTACTGAAGCAGCAAGGTGGATCAAACCTTGTTATATTTGCTTCCTCCATTAACAGCCCCTTTTTGCCCTTCCTCAAATCCCTGTTGTTGTCATTATTTTTATTACTTAGATGCTGACTGTGATGGCAGGAACTTGCCAGCCACAAGCAAAGCCATGCAGAGAGAGAGGTAGATGCAGGCAAAGAGGAAGAGGGGGTCTCTGCCCCACAGCACCAACCACATGTCACAGGAGACCTTGGACAGATGCCAGAGAAATGTATGAGAAAAGTAGAGGATGCCAAAAATCCAGCAAGCATCTGAGGGAGGCAGAGATCTACAGATCTTTTAGAGCAGGAGCTGGCTCATTCAGAGTGCACGAGAAATTCTGGGTAGGGCAGAGCTATAAAGCAGCCCTGAAAATACAGGGTCTCTGTGCACAGCAGTTTGGCTACTGTCATTTGTTTTATTAGGTCTTTTGCTTTTAACTGCACTCCAGCCTTTCCAAACTTTGTTGGCTCACAACACAGGGAGAGGAAGTGAGGGATAAAATACATCTAACCCCTGACTGGTTACAGGAAAGGCTTGCTCCCACAGCTGCTGACTACGCCATTAAAGGCACACAGAGTCTACCAGTGCCTCGTGGAGTGCTGTGACACAGGCAGGGCAACATCCAACAGTTTGTAATTAAACCAAAGGGAGGTTTGTCCAGACATGGGAAAGGAGGTGTGTTGGCAAACAAATCTCTCAGACCCTCAGCACGAAATCACACCAGCTGAGAAATTTCTGGAGAAGAGCAGGGGTTTTTTCAACAGAAAGCAAAAAAAGCCATCTGAGGAATAATTATAATATGACAATATGTTACTGACTGGGCTGAGATTTGGTAATCCCAGGTACTCTGCACCTGGTGCAATGGCAAAGCTGATTGGAAAACTGCTCCTCCCCAGTATTCCCATGCAAGCATGTGCAGCTTCCTTACTACGATCTAGATGCTCTGCAGCACATTCGAGAGAAATGTAAGTTTTGAATCAGTCCTTAGAGTGAAACACAAGCTGTGTTGAGACACAAGCAGTGACCTTTTGACCATGTTTGGTGGTTTTTAACACTGTGCTGGAATGTACACTGAACAAAGAGAGCAGTTTCTACGAAAACAGGTGCATTTGAACTGGTCAACCAAATACTGCTGAACAAAATAGAAATGCTACTTTCCTCCCAGTTTCCTCCCAGACCCCCTGGGTAGCAGCTTTCAGTAAAGACCAGAGGAAGCTATCTCTTGCATAAGATACAGTTAATTCTTGTGGCACCCTATAGCTGAATGACCTGCCATCAAAAGCTGCCCTTCTCCTCTGACATGCAGGAAAATTGTCCCTTCCCATTCATATGTACACTAGGAGCTCATGGAGCTTGCAGGAACTTGCTCTGAAGTTTGGTTGTTTTTTGTTTTTTTTTAAACTCTCAAACAATATCTGAATTCCAGAGTTGAAACAAACACAGCAGTGCAACGCTCAAAAGTATTCAGCAATTTCCCTTACACAAAAATGCACCTCTTACTAAAGGAAAAAGAATGCCAGTTACCTTTTTTTAGCCCACCCAATGGAGTATCCTGCTGGTAAAATCCCTGTCTCTGGGCCCATAAGCTTTTCCCCTTTAAACTTCTTTTCTTCAAGGTTTGCTTTTTTGTTTTCACTCTAAATTACATCACAAGGCTCCAAAAACAGAGTATGTGCTCATGCCAGAGTAGACTTTTTTGCAAATTTAGTTACTTACTCATTTAGTGTCAGCAAATGAAATTAGATGCAGTACTTCATGCTTAGAGTCCACTTTTCACATGGCTCTTTGTGATAGGAGATCCGAGCTCATTGCATGAAATTGTGTGTTTGGGTAAATCTACAGAGGCTTGATGGTAATTCAGACTGCTGCAAACAGTGTGAAAACAGATCAGATATGTGAAGGAATTAGAATAGTCATACTCGTGGGGAGTTTCTTGTGAAAGAGGTACCTTTCCTATTGATAAAGTATATACGGGACTTGTAGACATCCAGGCTATCAAAGACATATACTCTCTTGCCTCTGAATGGTTTTATATAAGTGGAGCTTTGCTCATGCCTTGGATTTTGGACAACAATATATTCTAAGAATTTCTTTTAAAAAATTTTTATTTTTTGCTTCTTTTACTCTGAATTAAAGGATATTTGATATTTAACTGTCATTCAGAGACAAAGTCTGTTTTACCGTTTTTTTTTTTTTTTCGTCTTTCCCCTATGGAAAGTATGTGAATTTTCATTCCTTTTCTTTTGGAACAGTGTAAAGTCATATGAGAAATATCCATTTTAAAAATCAGCTGAGCTTTTCAAAGCCTGTGAAAACCAATTATGTGCAAATTCCCTTTGATTTGATTTAAGTGACTACATAAGGTGCACAGGAATGGTAATCTGGCCTGTTTGATTCTTAAACAGATTATTATTGAGCAGAACAGTAACTAAAGGCCCAAAGAAAGAGGGACACAGCACTATGTCCTAAAGTCTAAAAAGTTAGATGCTGCAGCTTTCCAGACATTATTAGGTATTACTGAGTTTTTGCAAGTCTTTTCAAGCTTTAGTGTCCTTTGGTGTAAAAACTAATTCATCATCTCTGCAAAAGTAAAAGAAGAAAGAAAAGCACAGGTCCAAGGGGTTTTTTAATGTAACAATTTTTGATTGATAGATCCCTGTTTCATTTCTTTATTCTTAGATTAATCTAGGGTTTGGCCATAATTTAAAACAACGTCACAGCTATATACTGTGCATGTACTATGACTTGTCCTTACTTGTATTATCTGTACATTTATGTGCCATGCCTACCCTGAAACTTCTTACCAGCATTGCCAGCACTCTCTAAAGTAACTTCTTTATAAAAATCCCCCCAAAAAATATTAATCCTCTTCCATTTCTTCTAACAACCCCTTAGATAGTTCAATGACAGCCCTGTGCAATCAAGAGAAACTACCCACACCCTCAGAAATCACATTTGTCTAATCTGATGTTACTTATTCAAAAGTCAGGTATTGCTGAACTGAGTAATTTTGTCTTCTCACAGTCAGTCCTTCCCGAAAACCATTCAGCCCACCTATCTGGGAGACCTTGTTTGGAATGAGGTAATTTCCTTGCTGGCGTCAGCGCTATTCACTCTCTGCTGACTATACGAGGTGCCTTGGAGACTGGCTCAGGCCAGATTCCTAAATTTTAGATTACTTAAGACAGATGTAACAAATTCCTTCCTAAAGCCATTGATATTTGCCTTTAAGGCATTAGCAGAGACTTTTTCCCTTAGCTTGCTGGGAAATTTTAAAACTGCTTTGTGATCTAAGCATTGCCCTTCCCTTAAAGCAGAAATACTCAATAGGAAACAGAATAAATGTTCATGGACTAAAGCTCAAAAGGATTATAGAAGGATTTAGTCTGGCCGCCTGCACATTACAAGCCACAGACTACAGATCAGAAAATAAAGAGGGTTTTTTTTTTCTGAATGATAACATGGAAAGTTTTAGAGAAAAAAGGTTTTTTCATGAAATTATGGAATAATTTCCATTGAAGGCAAATTCCTGGCAACATTCAACTTCACTTTATAGTCTTCTCCCTAGAAAAAGCAGTATATTCTTCTGGAGATTTGGTTTGATCTGACTTGAATTCTCAAATGCTTACGGAAATGCTAGAGGCAAGAGCAAAAAGCAGAGATAATTTTGGCTCTGAATCTCTTTAAAAATCAGGTTTGTTTCGGGGAAGATTTAATGATCTGTTTGCTTCTCTAAACATAGCTTTATAACTTCTTGGGTGAATATTCAAAGGAAACCGCAATCATTATCCAGAGCTTTTTATTGACGGAAGCCAAGTAAACCATAGATAGGAGACTTTGTATCTCAAAGACAGACCTTTAGCTTTACAGGAACAAGATGCTTTTCCTACGGGCGTTTGAGTAAGTGAGAGCAATTAAAACTGACGTGGCATTGTGCAGCTACGCAGGCCAAACATACAATGACTGTATTATATATTATAATAGACACTTTATTTGTTGTATTCCTGCTGTGAATTCCTTTAGCAATATATGTCTAGTGAAGACAGTAATTGTGCTAGCTGTCTTTCTTTTAGTCTTGTGTAAGTCTGTATACTTACAGTATACACAGTAAATACTTATATATTAATATAGTATAGTCTTTATAGTCTACATACGGACTTGGCCTTCTTATACCTGGAAAGCCAATGTGATCTGAATCCAGAGGGAAATTCAAATGGTGGCCCTTTGTTGGAAACCACATTATCACATTGAATTTTATTATAAAAATTATTTTATTCAGTGCAATTTGGCCTCAGATTGGTCTTGGAATATGCAAAAAAATTGCATCCTGCATCTGAGAATCAGGCAGTGTCAACTTCAAATTTAGAGAGAGGCCACTCAGGAAGCAAAGTCTGTTGTCCTAAAAGAAACTGCAGGTCATGTCTCTGCTTCTTAATATGTGTTGGGACAGACAGACCAGAAGCATGGACCCTGGTTCCACAGGGCACACTCTTACCTCTGAGGCTGCAGTGGCCATCTCAGAAAAGTCAGAGAAAGCGTCGTGTAAAGGGAAAATTAGGTGAAATTAGCTCTTGAGTTATGGTATGTAATTATAGGTAATGGTATAGAGAACAGTTTGTATAAAATAGATGTATTTTTTCTATTCATTCCTGTGGCTGTCTGTGGAGCTTTCAGCTCATACCAGCCACAAAGGGCTTGATATTCTGCCAGTCAGTAAAGGTGAAGATCGCGTATACCTATGTCAAGGAGCTGAACTGATGTGGTGAGTGAGGACACTGACGGATGGGTGTGGCAAGTGGGGTCATTCTCCCCTGTAAAATACAGTCCCAAATGTGTGACCCAAGACATGTGGTGGCTGCCTTGCATGAAGGATTTGATTGTACCTGAAAAAAGGGACAGTGGAGGATCTGTTTATTGCCTTTTAGGTTTTGATTTCTAGTCCCAGCTGCATCCTTCTCTGCAGTACCATCCCTTGCTTTCTAGGGAGTTAACATCTAGTGTGCCCAAATTACATACCCCAGAGACATCCATACCTATGAACATGAGCCACAAGAGTACATTTCTGCAGGCTGGTTGTGGCGAGACGGCCAAACTTTTTCTCGTTAAAAGTTCTCTGCATGCTCTTAGGTCAAATTTTTAACCTGATGATTCTTCTCAAAAAAAAAAAAAAAAAAAAAAAAAAGGAAA
>VZRL01006689.1:17862-30977 GCA_013397895.1 Origma solitaria
AAAAAAGGAAAAAAGGAAAAAGCATTCCTTCGGAGGAAGATTCTTGGCTGCAGGCACAGGACACAGCAGCCAGAGAAATGACAAAGGCTGGGTGGAGGGGATGGGGTGCAGGACCAGCCTGGAGGGAAGGTGACCCCACCAGCTGTGACACCACATGCTGGGCTTGGGCGAGTGCCTTCGGCTGCAGATGATGCAAACACATTTGGGACACTTGGCTCCTAACCCTGGCATGGCACACACACCTCCCTGACAACCACACACTGTTACTTAATGTGGGAGGCTGCTGCGATTATATACTAACCATAGTGCTAGAAAATTACTAACCCTCCTATAACAACAGAGCTTTAAAGTGTCCCTTTTTATCACCTTCCCTGCCTATCTTGCAGCCTGTGTCAGTCCCCTATACTTATTTAACACCATCTGTGGAGAGATTTTCCCCTTGATTTGTAGTAACTTATGATCAGACTGTGAAATTATTTTCCTCTCATCTCAGCTCTCCTGGAATTCTTCCGACTTCTGGTTTTGTAGATTTGTCCTGAAGTCCTCTTCATCTTGGGCATCTAGAAGGCAACATGTGGATTTTCAGCCTTTTTTGATTTGTGAGCTCCTAAAAATTTGTAATGAAAGTTCATACTGTGGTACAGTGTAGTTAGGCCTGTTGGCATTAGACTTACTATTCATAGTTACCTTTCCTTGACCTTCTAGAAGCAGGCTGTGCACTATAAATACTGGTTATAAAGCTGTGGTTGTAGGCATACCAGTATTATATCAATTTCAGTGGCCCAGTGACAACAAAGGAGACCCAGGATGAAACATAATCAAAATCATAGAATCTAAATGTAGTGTGAAGAGCTAGAAATGTCATTATACAATCATACCCATTTTATTAGAGGTAATTTGTACATGTGCAACACAAGCCCACTTTTTTTTGGTAGGGGAAGTAAAAGGGTCATAAATTTCTAACAGACAGTTAAATGTACATTTCAGATGATTCTGATTTCAGGTGTAAATACGATAAGCACAAAAACAGTCACCAAATTATTTTCAAGAAATTCAGCCCACTTCAAAATCATAGTTAATAGAACCATCCCCAAACTCATTAGCTTCAGCAGATATGATTGAAACAAAAAAGGGGAATGGTCACTATTAATTTTAATCGCCAACATTTCATTCTTAGTACCTCTTCAGTTTTGTGACCTTGTTTCTTTGGAAAACACAGTCAGAGTCAGTGACAAGACACAAAGTAGTCCAAAACTCTTTCTGATTTGATTCCTATTGTGGACATAATCACATCCACCCATCCCATGAACTGCCTCTTCCCAAATATCTGTATATGCATCTAACGCTAAGAAGATGTACAGCAAATTTCCATTTCAAGCAATAACATCATAAACCTCAGTCCTTATGAAGAATAGAGAGTTCTATGCCAAGGTGAAATTCTCAGCAGCCGGAGGTCACAGTGGGGTTGATAAGCACCTTGCTCTTCCACTAATGCACAGTGGAATAGAAATACTGGGGAGACAGCAGATATTCATTTGGTTATGCACAGAAGGTTGTCGAGCACAGTTAGTGAACACACTTAGTTTAGAATCAGGAAAATCTCCTTCCCTTTGGGAATAATTTATCTTCATGTAGCCCTTCATTTAGCCATAAATTGTATCTGAGATAAGGAATTAATTTAACTACAGTGATCTCAGCATATGAAACTTCGGGTATGCCCTAGACATTAACTTCTTCCACTTTCTTGTCATTGAATAGGTTAAAAAGTGGCTTTCTGCATTGCATTTTTAAGATACAACCAATTTTCATCCTGACTGTAACTGTCTCTGCTCTTGCCCTTCTGTATATCAAGTGAGATGACCCTTGTAATGAAGAGAATAAAAATGATCTGGTTCCCTTCACTGTATGCTTTAGGGAAAGTTAAGCAGAAATCAGGGGAAAATGCATAAAAAGCCATACTACTGGCATTTTCTGCCAAATTCTGTATACCCAGACAGTGGTTAAATTCTTTTCATAATTGAACTTTTTGGCTTTCATTAGTGAATGAGCTAATAATATTAGAAGATGTTAAGATTTTATTTGTATTTTGGCAGTACAGTGGTCAGGACAAAGTCTTGAAGGAAAGCTTCACTGCCAAATAGCAAAGCTTTTGTTGACACTACAGATTGTCTTACAGGATGCAAGTTTAATTTCTGGATTCCTGCTGAAATTCTTGTCTAGAGAGTCAGTGTATCCATATCATTCCATCTCGCAAATAGTAGAAGAATTTGGTAGAGTCTTAAACATAATAACACATTGCGTGAGTTAGAACCTTTAGTTTTTTAGAGTCACTTTTGGGACACTAGGAATGGAGAGAAAATACTGCATGTAAATGTAGGAGTGAAGGTTTGCAGTAACGCATATTTCCTCAAAGCAGCTTGCTAGCCTGACATATCCATCTTGGGCTGAAGAGCAGACATCCAGAGTGATTTGACAGAGCTTTTGAGTACATCCAGTTGCCCAAGTCTGCAGGAACTAAGATTCTTCATTTGGGGTTTCTAAGACTACAGTTTGGGTTCAACACTGTCTGATTAACCCTGCTTAATCAGTTTGATCTGTGGCCTTTCTCCTCTTGATTTGTAGGTTTACAAGGTCAGCAGACTGCTGATACTCTTTCAGTTTGTGTTTTGCAAACCAGAATAAACATGAAATTCCATCACTGTGCAAAGCCCTAACCACGTCCCTGATCTATCACTAACGCAGATGTGACACGGCAGCAGCATTCTCCCCAGCCAAGACAGCCATAGACACAGTTATTTCCACAGCCTGCAGCACCATGAAGAATGAAAGAGAGGTCTGAAATCCTCCTTATTTTCCATCTGTCATGACAATCGTCTCACTTGCTGACATCTTGAGAACAGCATGAGGGGGATAAATGAATCTGTGGAGTAGCTCTAGTTACTTCTCAGGAATTGTGTCATGGATGAATTTGATGCCATCCACCCCTGAGAGGGTGCAAATGCAGAGACAGGAAAGACACTAGAATGCTTGGAAAAAAGAAATAAAATCAGTATTACCTAACAATAGTGTCCAGGCTTTATTATCATGACAACATATGGAATTAATAGAATTAATGGAGGCTGGACTTCTGCTCATTTCAGCTGTTATTCTGCTAATCTGCATTGCAATATAACCAGGCATACTGTGATGGCTTCAAACATAAGTATAGATGCAAAAAGCAAGCCTTAGCTGAGCCTTTTCTTGTTGATCACTGTTCATCTGTAGCTGAAGTACCACAGTAGTTGTCCATAAAGAGTAGCAGCTAATGGTGGAATTCCAGGTCGCCTTAACACCCATTTAAGATGTGGGAAAATTGCCTAGGTTCTATATTGGTTATCATTGCCTTTCTTTTGTTCAGTGCGCTGCCTGACCAGAAGTCAGTTCAAATGAAGGTCAGGTCTGAAGGGTGGTGCCTCTGACAAAACATCAGTTCTCTGACTCCATCCCATGGTTTGGGTAGTGCATGTGGACTTGAAAATCTAAGATTGTGTCAAGGCCAAGAAGGCTAGTAATAATCCAGTTCCAAAATTGTTTGAGCAATAAAAGGATTAACAAACTTTTTAAAATCATAATTATGATCTATTCTGAAAATTGCTCCTAAAGCTTCCTTAATTCCCTTTCTGTTCTCTTTTTTACTTTATTTTCTTTCCTTTGTGGTTTAGGAGCAATTTGCTCCTACACTGAAGTGTAAATTTCTGCCTAGGACAGAAGGAAACTGCTGATGTGGCACACAGATTTCAGCAGTAGATGATTTTGTTTCACTAGAGCTTGGAATGATGATGACAGATGTTAGCTCCTGCAACACAAACTCTGCATAAAGCTGCTCTGAAGCAGCCATCAGATCTATACACTTGCTAATCAAGTCACAGTAAAAGTGCTAAACTTCTCACTCCCAAAGTTTATCGGGTTTGGTGCTAGACTTCTAATTCTATCACCAACCGACATTTTTTACATTCCCTTGGGCGTTTATAATACAAGATGCTGTGAGGTAAAAAGGGTTTTGTAGATTTCTTCTGAAAAGGAAAACAAACAGTGAATACTTCTATCTTGTATGACCATGATCCCATGGCTGGGCATCCCTTATTTTCATGATGAGGCTTTCATATGAAGCTGAAAGATATTTTTATGATGTTTAGTACATACACATAAAAGAATAGTGCATCAGAGCATTTATGGACATTTGTTGAAGTATGCTTCAGCTCTGTTTGCTTAGGTGGCAGGTATTCTGGGGTCCTGTCAGCAGAACTAGCCCAGTCTCTGATGAACAGAGGCATCACACTTGTACCCAGTGGTTATCAAAATTCTCAGTGTACTTGCCAACAAAACGCACTACAGTACACTGAACTGTATTTCTGGTGTCAGTATACCTCAACTATTGACCGCCCAAGTCCTCTGCCCTGCTTTGCACTGTCCTACATCTTCCCTCTGGAGCTCTGGTCCAAACGCAGTTTCTGCTCCAGCAGAGGAAAGCAGTGCTTCCAAAGGCCAGTGCTAGGGAGAATGTCCAAAGTCCTGGAGCACAAAAGGGGAAGCACCACCTGTTCTGCTCTTGCCAAAAAGTCACAGCTCAGTAGCATCGCTGCCCATAGCAATGCCTCAACACCTAACAGCAGGTTCTCTGCATTGCTGGGGCTCTCCAGCATCAAGTGTGGGCACATAATCATATTTCTGTCAAATTAGACAAGGCACAGGATGACATTTGGGCCAGCTGTATGCTTTTATGTTGGGTTTATGCTAGCTCTGGGAGGAGAGACAGTATCTGACCTGGCAGGAAGTGTGAGTCGTAGAGGCAGTGATACGTCATCTGGCATAAAACCTGTCAGTACAAAATTAAGTCATCATTTTTCTTTATTTGAATTGGCAGCCTGAGTTCATTCTGGATCAGCACTTTCATCATGTGTCTGGCAACATTTCTGACGGAGTATTAACAGCCCTAAAGCAGGATTTACTGAGTTGTGGGACCACAGACTTATTGTTTAAGCTTACTCTGATAAAAAGGCAGGGAGCTACCGGGTGGCGGTTTTTACCAGGTCTCAGAACACTCCTACTCAGAGCAGTTTTCTACTTAAGAACAATTTCCTCCTTCATGAAAAAAACACCCTCAAAATTCCTATGTAGCCAATAAACCCCACCCCAACACAGAAAATCCGTGGATTAAAGGATCATATGTAACTTTTGACACACTCCCCCAAATGAAACCTTTTGTGTAAATGGAAAAAAGAATCCTTTCATGGTATAGAAAGTCAACAAAGCATAAATCACTATTTTGTTTGTTCTGTTGCTAGACATGCTGAACAAGAAACCACGACCAGACCTGTGAAATTCTCCCATTAATCCTACCGGAGTGATTACAACCAATACTTTTGGAACTATGAAAAAATGTTTAAACATATTCCACTAAAATGTAATATTTTCCTAGATACATTAAGGATGATGTTACATGCTAGTTAGAATACTTGAATTCAATGACTTCACATGCCTTCTACTTTTCTCCTCATTTTTCAAAAATTATTTGAAAATAGAGTGGTTTAAAAACCTAACATTGTTTCCAAAGAATAGAAGGCATTGGGTAAAAGTTTAGTCTTTCAATATTTCTGTTTGCCATTGAATCCTTGGAGTAAACAAGCAGCCTTTTACACAGTTTCTGCAAAGCACTTGCCTTTTGTTTCAGACCCAGTACAGGCAGATGAATGAGGTAATGCCTAGATCTCCTAAGCCAGGAATGTATTCAGACTGGGCACTGAAACAGGGTAGGAGGATAATACCTGCTCTTTTGTAAATTCAGGGTGAACTTCCGCTCAGCTTCCAGACTGCTGTGCTCAGAGGGAAGAATTAGGACTGCTTGTCTGAACACAAAAAATTGACTTCAGTTTAGACACCGATACAAAGCTTCATTTCAGTGCCCTCAAATGCATCCAAAACACATTCTGTGTTTGAACACATAAATATATGTTTTAAATTAAGAGTGTCTTGTGACAAAATTGCATCAAGTGAGTCTGTAAAACACTACCCTGTCCTCAATAAAAGTACCATTTTCAAGTTCTTTCATTTAGAAGCAGGTGCTGAAACAGCTTTCCTGAGATAGAGGGTAAGCAGACCCTGGTTCTGACTGAGCTAGTGATCCTCTGAAAATGTAAAAGAACCCTTCTGCATAGTGATCATAAAAACACAGATCTGTTTCACCGTTAGACACCAGAATAATTTTCTTTAGACATCAAAGTCAGACAAGCATAATTTTCAGAAGTACATTAAATAGTATTTATTGAGTTTGCAATTTCAGGGGCAAAGCTATAATCTCAGTCCAAGCTAATCACACACTGTGGCACATCGCCCTCATGTTCTTTCATCCATTCAACAAATGAACAGTAACATGAAACATCATAAAGAGGGGGTTGAAAAAACAACCCTATACTGTTTTGAAAGAAGGAAGCAAACTGCTTTCATTCAGAAATACACTTGCCTTCTTGATTAAACATACTATGTTTTTATGGAAGAACAGACTCATCCTCCCAATGTTTGGGAGAAGGTATGGAATGGCTGATCTGAAAGAAAGTAAAACTATGTAGAACACAGAGCTTTTCCATATAACCACAACAACAGCTAGATGGTTAATACAGACTTCAGACTGCAAAGAATTCCTCACAAGAGGGAAGTACACTTTCTTCTTAGCAAGTCTTTGTCTCTGGACTGATTCTGTGGGTGCATATGGTTAAAAAACCACCAAGGGCCTGCCTGCAAAATCTTACAGCAGAGGTTGTTTTCATTTTCACCATGGTGACTCTTCTGGATAATTAAAAAAGTCATCACATAATATACACAGAGTGTATACAGAATAATATATTTACAGAATAAATGGCAAAAGAGGGAATTAGATACAGTGACATTTATGTCCAGGCATTAACAAACAAGATCCCTTGTGTAGACTCAGGGATTAATCACAGTTCCTTTAAGAAAGTCCTTTTCTCTGCACATGAGTCCTCTGGTTTTGCAAATGAGAGCCCGCAGGATGGCTCACTGTAAGAAACAGATGCTTGCTCTCCCTTAAACCATGGTCATGACCTTCAGAGAGGCAGGTTGGAACCTCCTTATCTTCTTCTTTAGTGCCTTTGAAGCTTTGATGCGACAGATCTTGGGCACTGGAGGAAGAGGCCTGGAAGAGGCCTGGACAGGCACAGACTGTCTGACTGAACCTTCAGGCCAAATCAGCTCACCTTCATCCCCCTCGTCATAGTCAAGGGCAAGGCTGCTGCTGTTACTGCTGCTATCCGAATCACTCTCACTGGACTCGCTGTCCCCAAATCGATTTGCTGTGAAGTCGCTGACCTCCCCTTCGCTGGTCTCTGCGATGGTGGAGTGGAAGAGGGAAGAGCAGTCTGCGGAGTACTCAGAGTGGTCTGACTCGCTTTTGGCGTAGTCGCCGTGGCGCTGAGCCTTGGGGCGAGCCCTGGTGCTGGCGGTGCGCAGGACACTGGCTCTCCTCGCCGCCTGCCTCGGCGCTCCCAGGCCAAAGCTGTGAGACAGGCTGGCCGGGGGGGCCTGGGCACAGATCTCCACCGTGGACTGCCACTTGCGCTGCTTCTTCTTGCTGGCTGCGTCCATACAAGCTGCTTCGAGGGAATACAGTGCGTTGGCAGAGGCTCCGTAGAGCTCTGGCCTGGATGGCACAGAGGGGAGCCTGACCGGCACCGGGAACAGACTCGACTCGGAGCACGATCTGCCGGCCATGTCACCAGAATACGAAGGACTCCGCACAAGGCTCTTCATTCCTTGTGGTCTTTGGAGCTGATTCCACTCAGCAGACAGCTTGGCTGCCCCATGAGACCCTCTTACCTTGTCCACAGAGAAGGCTTGCTTCCCAGGCCGAAGCACTTTTTCGCTGTTCCTCCTCTTTATCTTCACTGCCTTTGTTTTGGAGCTGGCAAACTTTACCCGGACTTGGTGGGATTCTGCAGGGACAAACTGAGCATGAACAAACTCAGCTCGTGCCACTCGTTCGTGACCCCCAGCATAAGCCAATTTGGCATTGCCACACCTTTTGATGGGCAGTTTTTTGGGTGGGATGGCTTTAGCATTCCAGGTGTCTGGGCTGGAGTCCTCCTGACACAGCTGTGAGTAGGACAAGCTGCACTCCACACTGCTCTCTGTTGCTTCTGCCAGAGGAGAGCCCCTTGCTGCTGACTTGGCAGGATAACAACTATTCACAGCTGATGGCTCTGTGTCAGGCCGAGTGGATGACTGCTCTTCATTCATACAGCTCATGGTCTCCTGCTGCTTGGCACATTCCCCCTCTGGCACCTCTTTTGACAGCTTCCCTTCAGCTTTGTTGCTTTCCAGAGAACTCGTCTGTTTTTCCAGCTGGCTACTGCTGCTGTTAATTTTCACTCCACCGGCGCTGGGGGTTATAATGAGTCTCTGGTGCATTGCGGCTGGCTGGCTCTTCGGTGAAACCCATTCAGTGGCCTCAGCCCGACTGCTCCCTTTGCATCTCGTCAGCTGCAGCAATTTATTGATGTAACCCCCTGGCCTGGCCTCAGTGGTTGGCCTAGTCTTAATCAAGCTGGGACCTGTCATAGTAGGCATAGGTTTGCTGGGAGAAGCTTGGAATTCTGATTCTGGCGATATTCCCACCAGGGAGAAAAGGGGACTCTGTAAAGCCACCGCATGAAGGGGGCTTGGGTAAGGATACACATCGATGCCATTCTTGGAGACCAAGTCATTCTGGAATTTGGGGTCCACACTAAGCAAGTGCATGTCTCCATTATGGCACAGAGGCAAGATGGATTTGGGATCTGTCTCTTTCTGAAATCTAGCATCCGCTGGAATGAGTCTTTCCAAGTCACCTATATGGTGGATGAAAATAAACAATCTAATTAAATCACAGACAATTACATTCAACCTGGTTCATGCCAGAAGTGCTATTTCAGAGAGATGTGATAGCTTTTACTAAAATCAGTAGCATGAATAAAGAAAAGTATTTCAGTCTTCCAAGGTCACTGAATTACTTTAAAGCTTTTATTCACCTAAGCATAGCAGAGATTAGAAAGCCTTTTAATGCCAATAATAAAACTCTTACCTTTGGAGGCAATTTAAACTGTACTACATGGATGAAAGTAAATCTGTGCATATATAAAAATGTTCTAAAATATCACAGACTAGCAGGAACCCAAGTAGACAAAAACAAGGGATTATTTTTATTTCTTAGCAGGGAAGCCATAGAAGAATGAACTGAAGAATGTGTATTTCCACAGATGAAAAAAATCTAAGAGTAACTATTCAGTCAGATGGGGAGTACAGTCCCTGAAGATGACATTTATGACACCAATTCAGATCTCTTCAATTTTGGAGTACTGTCAAGGTCTCTGTAATTTACTCTTGCCTGTAGAACCCTCCTCCCAGAAGCACCTCCTGTGCACAGAGAGGAGAGGCTGTGCTCTTGTGTGAAGAAAGATTGTTCCATCCAGACATGTTGTTCAACAGAGCACTATGATGCTGTGTTACCTCTGGGACCAAGAATACTGTAACCAGTTAGCTTGGATTTCTCTCTCCTACAATGCAGACTTCAGTGCCAACAAATCCTTGGCTAACCAATTTCCTGGCTGCTTCATGCTAACATGAAACCCAACCACCATATTCAACTACATCATTCACAAATTATGCGAATAATCACATGATGACTATCTATGTCCTGTGACAGGAAGCTTTTAAAAGACTCCAGCATTTGGGGTTGTCTGCAGTGTCGTACCTAAGCACAGACCTACTACAGCAAAGGTTAGGATGATGATTTCTCTAACAACTTAATTTCATAATGAAAATTCTTTAGGAAATTGTTGGTAGTGTGTAATGGTGCTCTCATGAGCTAACAAATCAGGAAGGAGTAAAAAGCATGCTGTGTTTGCAGTGTCTCAGAAAGCCTTGGAGGGAAGTAAGAGGTTGTATCCAGGAAGAAGGGAGATGATATTGGAAAAAGGAAGAAGGGCTGCAGTCTCCCTCCTACACCCTTACTCAGTATCAGTTATCCCTTTTTTTGCTAGTCTATCTCTATATCCCAAAATACATAAAGCCCCCAGAGTCACAGCAATATGTTGCAAGTCAGAAAAGCTTCTGATAGAGCAAAATGTCTGTAATCTGAACATGGAAGCCATGGATCATTAGGCTCAGTTCCATCCCCAGTCTTTGACAAGCCTTGAGAAGCCTTGCTTTTATGCTGTAATTACTGCCATCTCTTCAGGTGTGTCTACACACCTAAGTATAGCTTAGGTGGCCTTTGTTTCTCTTCCAAACAGCGAGAGGTGAGTTAGCTCAGGTCAAGTGGCTGTGGGAATGATTCCAGAGTGACACAGTACTTGAAATTATGCTCCACATGGCTTCCCTGTTTCCGTAATGGAACTGCTACACATCTCACTGGATCACTCTAAGAATTCCTAACACAAGATTTCTTTGAGGCCATGGAAGAACCCATGATAAGAAGTGATATGATGTCACTTTGCAGATGGTAAACAAGAGATTTGGAATATTAATGGAGTTGTCCATTTTGTTGGAAGATATGATGCAAATTCATGGCTGATCCACACTATTAGGCTCATGATTGCTTTCTAGATAGTCATTTAGCTTTTGGCATCTGTTGTCCCTAACCATACATAATAAACTATGAAGTAGACCTATTGTTTGATTCCACATTAATTTGTGTAAATAGAAAATTTTGAGTTTACTTAAAATCGTTCATACATCCCTGCACTTTCACACAAGATATTTCAAATACTAAAAATTTTCTGATTTCACATGCAGGTCATTTTAAAAAAAGTATCTCAATATTCATTAGAATTTTATCTCATACACTAGAATATTTTTCCATTTCTAAATGCATAGGTTCTCATATTTGTTACTGTTTCATCCTCATAATTGTTACTGTTTAAAAGTACCTAGAGTACGGAGACAAGTGAAAGTTGGACAGTAAAAGGTTTGGCTCTGTGGTTTTGATCCATTCTCATTTTACATATTGAAAATGAGTGATATATATTGATTACACATGCCTAAACAAGGTCCTAAAAGTAACACCCAGGAATCTGCCCTTTTCTTGAATGAAGTATCCAGTTCTGCCATCAATTACCTGTGGAAACTGGCCTTGGTCTGGACCTGGCAGGAGTCCCAGAAACATCTCTGCTAGCTGCAATCCGACATCCATCGCTGACATAGGTTCCTTGCTGTTGGAAGCTGGTGGTGTGCACAGTAGTTTCATCTGCAGACTTGGGTCGGTAATCAAACACACTGAGCCTTGCTCTAGGGTGTTGAGAGCTGGGCAAGAGACTGGTGTGGGAGGAGGAGATGGACTCACTGTACACAGAGGTGCAAGAATTGGAGAGGGAGCAAGAACCACCGTCACTCAGGTCATAGAAACCTGTAGAGTTAAAATAAATAGGATATTTCATATTTAGAGCAACTAAACATGCTCTGCAGAAGAAAAGTGCAGAGAATAAAATCAATTTTCATTTGCTATGTGCCACAAGCCTAAATTTATGATCATTTATTTAGGTAACATTAGCAAAAGTATACTCTAATTCAACCAACTTTTATTGGGATTCTGCATATTTACTTAGGCCCTGAGCCAGCGTGGCATGCACTTGCCTGCTTAGTCCTGAGGGTGGGATGGGATGAAGTGCAGCACGATCATGCCCAGTTCTTCACTTGAGAATGTCTTTGGGGACTATGATGCAACTGGTCTAAGATGGACCTCTAAGACTGTTGTAACTTGTGCTAGGCACATACAAGTACAAATTGGATGGGCAAGTAGAGTAAAACTAGCCTGTGATCAGAGCTGCCAAGTCTATGATAGCTGGAATACCTAAGGGCAGAGAATGGAGACAATCTTCTCTCTCCAGGTCTTGAGATAATTTTCAGTTAATTATGGAAGCATTAAAAAAGGCTCTGTATAAATTCAAGGTAGGAAATTTTATTATTCCTCTCTATAACAGAGAAGGAATATTTTCTTTTGAACTATGTGCACAATTCCTGAACTTAAAAACACATCAGAAATGTGCACTTTTTATATCCAGTCTAAGTACCAGGCTGCAAATCTGTACACTGTATTAAAAAAAAAAAAAATCTTTCCTTGTCTCACTGAAGAGTTGAGGTTTTGCAAAAAATCTGTTTAAAAGAACTACTTTCATTGTCTCTGACTAGATAACAGAAACTGGTTTTAACAGGCATCCTGGCTATAAAAGTCTGCTCTCTCTGTGAATCAGACCAGAAACCTGATACCCAGTATCTTTCTGTCCATGAGAGCTTTACTCTGTTGGCATAGTTTTTCCTCAATGTCTTTTGATAGTGCTGTTTTGCTTCTACATAAATTCATTTGACTGGAGTACTGCAATAGTGATTTTCAAAGCCCTAGTGAGGTTCAGAACCCTTCCTGGATTCAAGCAGAGTGTTGATATTGATGTTGGTCTCCTTCACTTCTTTCAAGTACTCTAGCCATTTTGCCAATGCTCATTCTACACTGCACAAGGTCATTAATAAGTAAATCTGTCTCCTTCTCCTTCCATGTGTGGCTTCAAGGTTAATTTAAAAAAAATAAAATTAAACATCCAGAAAAAATGCTTCTTGAGTGAGCGAGCACTTTCCAAGTAAACCAACTTTGCAGGAGAATTCCTAGCAGCTCTGTGAGCCCACTCTGTGCCCCATGACCTCAGCCATGGGACTCTGTTTCTGACCAAACAACACAAAGAGTTTTGCTTAGCAGTTGACACTCTTCAGTTCCCTAGCACCATACCCCAAGTAATAAATAGCCAAGTGCACATTACCTGAGCTGGGCCGGCTGTCACTGTCCAAGTATTCATTGGAGGTCTTACTGACGTCCAATTTCAGCTCACTTATTCGCTGGTCTAGCTGATCCAGGTGGCTTTTCAAGCCGACATCCTGTCTCCTCAAACGAGACTAAATCAAGGGAAGAAGGAGGAAATGAAGAATAATCACAGTTAGAATCTCAGCAGCAATGCATGAATTCAGGCCACTTGTGCCAGCCAGATTCTACTCTCATGAAGCATTTTCCTTAGTTACGTGTGGAGGGACGTCCCTTAAGT
>VZRL01006690.1:1030-123195 GCA_013397895.1 Origma solitaria
GAGCTCAAGGCCCTTTAGATCTCTCAACGCTAACCTTATGCGTAACCCTAACCCTACCCCTAGTTAATTACCCGAGCCCAGTACCTGGCTTTTCCCTATCAGAATGGAGGAGCAGCAATGTAGGGGTGCTGACACAATGGTCTTGGCAGGCCCTTTCCAGCCTCAGTGTCCCTGGAGCTCGCAGCTCTTTGCCTGTCCCCAGACTAACTCTAGGCCAAATGGCAGCTGGTGGCCACGGCCAAAGTGCCCAGCCCTGTGAGGGCACCAGTTCAGAAAGGTGTGGGAGCAGGAAGGTTGGGGCCTTGTTGCGTTTGCCTTGGCAGGCCCTTTCCAGCACAGTTGTTCCTGGAGCTCAAGGCCCTTTAGATCTCTCAACGCTAACCTTATGCGTAACCCTAACCCTACCCCTAGTTAATTACCTGAGCACAATACCTGGTTTTTCCCTATCAGAAAGATATAGGAGAAGCAATGTTGGGGCGCTGATCAATGGCCTCGGCAGATCCTTTCCAGCCCCAGTGTCCCTGGAGCTCTAGGCTCTTTCCCTCTCCCCAGACTAACTCTAGGCCAAATGGCAGCTGGTGGCCACGGCCAAAGTGCCCAGCCCTGTGAGGGCACCAGTTCAGAAAGGTGTGGGAGCAGGAAGGTTGGCACCTTGTTTCATTTGCCTTGGCAGGCCCTTTCCAACACCGCTGTTCCTGGAGCTCAAGGCCCTTTAGATCTCTCAACGCTAACTTTAGGCGTAACCCTAACCCTACCCTTGGTTAATTGCCCAGCAGTGTTTGCAGGTCCCTGTACAAGTGTTTGCTCTGTGTAAACTCACTGCAGCGCAACAAGATCCTGAGAGGCCAGAGATGCAGCATTACATGTCATCTCATAGCTCCTTCACTCTTCCACCTGACATGGCTTTCCAAAGCTTGGAATTTAATGTTTCGGATGTACTCCAACTTAATACTTCTCTTTTCAGGACTTTTAATGCTGGCTCAGTACGTGGTCTGTGTTATCACCTAATTGTGTTGCTGTTGTCCCATATATTCTTTACTTCATCCCTGCATTTCTTCACAGAATTCTGGCACAGGATGCTATGGAGGGGAAGGAAATCCCCACTCTTTTTCAAAATTATCTGATTTGTTAGAAATTGTCTTTGATGATTTGAAGTCTGCTCTGATGAACAGTGATGGCTTCTCCTTTAGTATTCATATTTGCCATAGTAACAATCAACTTCTCACAGACCAGCAGAGCAAGGCGCTTTGCTGAGTACCACAAAACAACTTTTTACCCTTCATTCACTCTTCAAGTTCATACTCTTCACAGAAATAAGGTTAGACTATTCTCAGAAAACACATTTTTGCATTCTAAAGATTTTTTTCGTTAAGACTAAGTCTTCATTTCTCAGTTTTGGGATATGCAACTGAGAGAAGAGCAGAACTGGAGTGCGCCACAAGTCAGACAGCCCCACACTTGAAACAATTTTGGTTTTCATTGCTGATGACTGGTTTCTTTTTCCCCTGCTCTAAACTTTTTGTGAATTCTCCTCTTTTATGTTATATTTCTTCTCATCTGCTTGCCTGTTGCATAAATATTTTTTGTTTGCTTATGTTTTATCTGCATCACTATCTATTTTTCTTAGATGTGCCTTTCCCCCCACATTCTGTTTCACAATTTCTCTGTTGCTCATTACCAGACCTCATTGCTTCTAACACCTTGCTCCTGACCCTTGCCCCAGCTCAGCTCTCTTCTTGTTTCCCATTCCTCACTTTCCTTCTCTGCTTGTTCCCTTGCCCCCTGCTTGTTCCTTGACTGCCTAGGACACCCTCTCCTACCCAAACTGGAGTACACAGCAGGCACCCAGGAGGGCTGTCCCACTTCTCCCTCACCCAGACATCTTCCCATGAGCAAAAAATACCTACAGCAGCAGAGGGGCCCTAGACATGTGTATCAAAAGCTTGATGCACATAAATTAAAGCAAGTTGGTGACTAATTTATTTTCTCAGTATCTATTAAACACAGCCCAAACTGCACTGGACATATTTAGGCTGGAAATTAGAAGAAGGTTTATAGCCATGAGAAGAAAGACATCCTCTCAGTAGGAGTAGCGAGGGCAAGAAACTTAAATGGTTTCAAGATGGAACCAGATAAGTGTTTGAAAGACATCATGTGATGTGGTTGCTTTCAACAGCAGGGGACAGGACTTGATGACTTCGGAAGTTCCTTTCAATCGTAATTCTTATCTTCCTGTGTGGGCCAAATATCACCCACAGCAGTCTGAGGATGAGCCTTACGGCGACAAGGCACAGGAAAGGCGGCCATGAGCCAGAAAACTGGAGTGAAAAGAACTGTTAGGACTAGAATACCATCATGAAGGACCCTGAAGTACATTTCAAAACGATGACAAGGTGTCCAGTCTGCTCAGATGTGATAGTAATACCCTGTAGTGCCCTCTCTTCTTTTCCTATGCACAGAAAAGGATAGCAGCTGGGATCTTCTTTAACTTTCCTGAAAAGCTTCCTGCCTTTTGCGGGGAAAACTCAGGTTCTGAAGCAGTCAAGAGATATTTCCTCCACGTACAAGATTTCAGGAGAATTGACACACTGAATGACGAAGTCAAATTAAGTTAAAAGCGAAATATGACTGCATCCACTGGGTTCAGTTCCATGCTTGCTTTTACAGTGGCTGCAGAATTAGGGCTCACAGAAACAGCCTGGGCAGCAGCTCACAACTGACTGCGACCCAGCCAGAAGGGCTCGAGGAGGTACCTCCTGTCAGCTGAGCTGGCCCTGCCAGCAGTCCCCACCACAAGCTCAAACTGTGGGCTTAAGTCTTTATCAGAAGGTTGATTTTGGCATGTTCAGCAAAAGAAATACCAGTGGATATATTTTGCCTTGCAACAGAGGTGGCTGCCAGCATGCATAGGGATGCTCAGCTGAAGGGAGGTCACTTGTTAAGTTGTTTTAGCTCACCTGCCCAAAAATGCTGCGAGTGTTAACAGCTGGGGATGGCATGGTCAGCAGTGATGCTGGGAGGGCAAGCTGACATTTGTGAATCATTCACTACCCCTATAACACAACCTGCAAAACCCCTGTCAGAGCAGCTCTGCCTGTTGTTTGTTATTTGCCTTTTTGCCTGCAGCTCCTTTTGAAGCTTTAAAAGCTTTTGGTTTTGATAGTAAAAGGACATTTGTGCCTTGCCTGTGGAAATGTTAGGCCCTGTATTGTTTGGTCCACAATAAAAATATGTGTTTTAGTTTGATTTACTGCTCTCAGTTTACTTTGTCTTAAGTTGGCAGCATTTCCTGGGTTGGATTTTTCTGATGGCCTTACAGTTCCTTTTTCAGTATTAGAACAGCCAGTTTTATGTTTGTTATTTCAACTCCAGGACTATATTCAAAATGACTAGGAGTTGCAGCATTTGAAATCTGATTATTTACAGCAATGCCTCTACTCGTGAAGGCATTTTCAGTAGAAATTGTCTGAAAGCAGACACATGGACTCAATTGAAGACATGTTTTTAAAGTTACTTGTCGGAGGAATGAATCCTTCTGGACACTTCGGAGCTTTTAATGGTTTGCTTTCTTTATAGTCAAATTATATTTAGTCAGAAAACCAAAAAACCGCAACACTGGGCAGGTTTCAGAGTGCAGCACGAGCGCCAGGCACAGGCATCCTCTGTGGAGTGAGAGGGAGAACAGGCAGAGCTGTCACCCCCACCGCCCTCCTCCTGCCCCCCGAGCTGCAAGAGCAGGTCCAGGAGGTCCCCCTGTCCGTGGGACAAACCCAGCCAGCCAAAATTCACTATTCCCACGGCTCTCAAAGGCTCTGTCTGGTGCTCGAAAACCTCCCCCGAGCCCACCAGCCCCCACGGACACAGCACTGGCCCGGGGCGGGGACTTCATGTCCCCTTTTCCAAGCTAAACATTTTGCCCCTTGCAGTTTTAGTTTCCTTCTTGAAATGCAGGAATGAAGGCACCGGGCTTCACACAAGTTCCTTGGGAACTGCAGCCTGGCACTGACATTTCCAAAGGAGTTAAAGCACCTTAAATTCCACGTCAAAGCTCCCAAGTCTGTAGCTATATCGCCATTACCTTCATAAATACAAAAGCCTGAATAAAATCTAGTAAAACACAGCCAATGAGATCCTCAGAAGAAAAAAAAGAAAATCAGTGGAACAGCTGGCTGGATATAAAGTCCAATAAAAATGAGGCATACGCAAAGTTTCCAGGCCAGTACAGGAAGACTTTTCCTACCAAAATATGCAGGATTACACCTTTCTGAAACTCATGTAAAGTTCATTGGATAAAGATTATTTGTTGTTTGTCATTATGGGGTTTGAACTGTTTTTTAAAACTGTCTCTTCAAAGTTGTATTCCCTCTGACTCCTGCTGGATTCAATGGGAATCAACAAGGCTGGAGTTAGGGCTTCTATAGTGGGAGCGGAATTTTGAAAGAGTTTTTCATTAAAATAATCTTCATGCTGGATGACAAATTTCTGAAGTCATGGGACACACAGCCAGGAAAATGCATAAATCCTCGGACACAGATAGAACGGCCAAAATTCAAATGGATACCAGAGTTGTCAAAATTCTCTCAGCAGACTCAGGACAGGGCCAAACCAGATCTCCCATCTTTTCAGTCCCAGAGTGAGTGGATGGCGCAAGTCCTCACAACAAAAGCTCCCAAACTCTCAGACCACTCCTCCCCCAACAAAAATGAGCACCAGACCTAAAGAGAACTAGACGCCCTTCAAATATGGTTAATCTTTAATAGCCATCTTTTTCTTTTCTGAACCAGCACACTTTTCTATGGAGCAAGAGAAAAACGAGGAGAAGCAGGATTGCAGGTGTATCTGTTTCATTTTCCATGCCCTGATGGAAAGAACTGATTTTCCATCAGTGACACAATAAACTAAAGAGAAAATGGAGAAAATTACTCAAGCCATCCCCTAATATTCGTTTTCATTCACTTAAAAACATGAAAACATAGTGCTGGTTTAACCACACTGGGAATTAAACACACCATATCTAGATTGGCTTTGAGCAATAGGTCTTGCTGCTTTCGGGGGGCTCTTTCAGAATAGAGTGGATCAACAGGCCACTGCAACACCTTTGAGTTATTTCATACACCACACAGAGTAAATCACTCACAGCCAACATATCACTGACACAACTGACCATGACAGCTCCTTTGGAGCTCTTTCAGTTTATCACACCAATGGGGTTGTCACACACGCTTGCAAAGCCTGGGAGATAAACACCTGTGTTTTAAAAAATCCTTTCCTGCATAAGCTCATGGCCATTTTGGAAATCCTGTTAACTTTCTTTATCCTCATTAATTACTATTCTGTTAAGCATCTGCTCAATGACCTTCTAGGTGCACCATTCTGGCTGAAAAAGGTGGGATTACTTTTCTTTTTAACTGAGAATACTACCTTTAGAAGGCTAAGGAAGTGTTTTGCATTGTCAGGACTTATTATTTATTCTGTGGTCATATATTAGGGCCATGAATGAGAGACTTCCTTCACTTGCAGTTGAAATCCTATCCTGAAGCACTAATATGCTGCTTTTTCACATTCCATGCTTACTGCTTAATTTAATTTCAAATGGTGTATGTTACTACAGTTCCACTGAAGAGAATGGAAAGGGTCCAATTTACACCATGTAAGAAGCTGGCTCCCTGCCACTGAAAAACAGGCAAAATTAAACTTCTCAGAAAAATGTTATCAACACACTTAAGGCCTTGAAGATAACAGCCCCAGTGACAAAACCACAACTGAGTTATTAGGAACAGCACGACATAGCATATGAAGTCCAGAAAACAGCATCTCAGAAAAGAACACAGGCAATATTTTCGGTCTGTACCATTTGATATAAGATTGGTATCTGGATTTCCTTCAGAAAGGAGCTTAATTGGCACTGCTCGTAAACACTTTCAAATTCTGCACCCCGTGTCATCTCAAATGCAGATTTCAAGGTCTAAACTTTGGGTGCACACTGTGTAGAAGCTGTACACAATCTTAAACATCATGGCTTGAAGCCTGAAACAAAAAACTGACACATATAAACATGCTATAAATACCCCAGAATAGGCTGTGGTATCTATATGTCAAGGCTTCCACTTCGATCGAGGAAAAAAGACCCTGTTATACTCAATGCTAAATTGATATGCATTTATGTTAACATAGCAGGAAGCCGAAACTCCAGACCAAGTCATTGTCTGTCCTAAGTAAAAGCATTGCATCAGCAATTCTATTTACTTAATCCAAGGCTGCTTTCATTTCTTGCTTGTTTTGCTATATATTTCTATTGAGGGACCACTTTCTCAGCAGCTTTTGGTCACTTCTTAAATGCATTTTATGAGGAGACAAAGTCAAATCACTATTACTTAATTAACACAATTTGAAGACTTCACTCCAGCTACACAATAGCTCTCCTAATCTTGCAGAAGGATGCATGACTTCATTATTGAGTATATTGTTTCCTATAAACATATAAAACCCCAACAATAACAATCCCATCAGCTGAAATGAAGTTATCTGAGAACAGAATTAAACTCTAAATGACCCTTTGCTCCACTCCATAGACCCCTATTAATAATTCTAATCTAATCAGTGTGGATAAATGTACTGTTGCAGCCTATGCCAGGCACTCTGCCAGGAGGTCCTCCTGCAGTCCATCTGATTCATTCCAGCCCAGAGCTTCTCTGGAGAAGACGCATCTTGCATGGAGGGGCCACTGGCTGACTTGTTTTGTTATCTTTTAGTGGCAAAGTCATGTCCTTGTAACTGGTAGACACTTTTCTTTGTAAATAACCCTGGAGTGACTGATAGAGCTTTTGCCAGACAAAGCCTGTAAATAGCTAGGCATTATTCATGCCAGGCCTGAGAACACTGTGTCACGGCTGACAAATTTATGGCAGATATGAGCTCACCTCTTCCACAAATATATACTTTCCCAGCAAATTCATCACATGTTTTAATGGCCCCATACTGAATTTGTCAGCTGTCTGTCCCTGCACATTGTTTCCTTTGGATTCCTGTCAAGGATTGTTTGTTAAAATCACCTCCCTCTTCCATCCTTCAGCTGCTAGCCCCAGGAAAGATCAATGATGACACATCTATTGATAATATTTTATATTCAACTATTTGGCTCATAAATCATTTTAACAATGCTGATATGTTTATTGAGTGTCTGCTGGCATTGCAATTATATAGAAAGTGATGTCACCCTAAATCTTGGCTTGTTGGATTGCTTTCTATTCCTTCCTTCCCACTCCCACCCCACTTCATAATTAAAATATGTCACTTTTTATTTTGGCATTCCCACTTTAGAAGCAGTGAGAACTTTGGCATTTTGGAGAAGGTGTGAAGTCCCAGGGCCTCTGTCTCCCATTAAAATCAAACATGCAAATGCATTTCCCAGCAGTATGTGAAGGTAGTGTTTCAAATCTGCACAGATCCCTGGTGGAGAGCAGAAGGATGCAAGGAGGGGACGACAGCAAGACATCACTTCTGCTCTCTGCCCTGACTCAGGACCCTCCTGCAAGCCCTGCACTGCCGGCTCTATCACCAAAGTCAAAGGGGCACCTCACCAGGGAAAGGAGAGGAGGGAAGATATGGAAGTCCTGTGGTCATCAATCCTGCAAGAAGACTCAGGTTAAAAATCTGCCCCCGAGCCCTGTTCTGCCTGCATGCTTAGCAAGATCTCCATTTCATGCAAACCACTCCACCTGCAGACCTTTGTTTCAGAAGATTACCAGGAAAAATGCGGAAGGCCAAAAAAATTGCTGCTTCTCCTGCGTTTGAAGTTTTCCTCCCTGCAAAGCTGCAACTCCAGGGACTCCGAGCTGTTGCACAGAGGGAGCTGATTCTACCATTCAATTCTCTATATTATTTTGCCTTTTAATTCATGATTATGTTATTCAATTTAAAAAATACTATAAAAAGATCTATACCTCTGCAATTCATTTAAGACTGCTTTCCTTCTTAGTGAGGTTGTGTTATATGTACCCAAAGAGAAGCAAAAGAGTGTTGGCCAGCAGGAAAAGTCACATCTGCTCCTTGAATGCAAAATGTCATCATTCATTAGAGAAGACTCAAAAGTAGATTTTTCTCCCAAAAGCAGACAGAAGGCAGGATTTACTCTCTTTCATCATCTATTTCATCACCTTGCTAGATTTAGTGGCTGCCTTTATTCTTTTTTTTTCTTTTTTCTTTTTTTTCCCTTTTTTTTCAGTAGTGCTGTAAATGTATAGGAGAAATCATCTTGGTATGTGTGAAAGATTTTTACAAATGCACAAAGGCAAAAAAAGCCTAAAGCACTTTTCCTTGAGATGCATATTCTCCTTTATGTACCAATACATACAGAGCTGATTTTGTCATTACCAATGATGGGACACACCTCTTAAAATCTGTTTCAAATATGCATCTAACTACTTCTGAGGTGTCTCACTAATTTGAAACTTTTATGATCTGCCTTCACAAGCCTATAAAACTGGACAAGAACCCTGATGAGAATTTCAAGCCTTAAAGAAATATATTGAGAATATATTTTTTTCTGCGGTACACTGGCATATCAACATGTAGATTTAACATTTCTCATGGCTTTCCAGAACATGATACTTCTAAGACCAGGTTTAAATTTAATTTACCCCAGGATAACCTCACTGTTTCAAAAGATATTACTTTAGATCTGCACACACTGAAGCAAGCACACAGCCCGGTCATGAATTTCAGGTTGTGGGTCCAGCAAAGAAGAGTAAACCGGCCAAAAAGGGAGAAATTTAGAGCTGTAGTGAAATCTGGATTGTGATCTAGCTTCTGGGTTTGCAAAGGATGCAGATACATTTACTACTCAGATTTTAGAATATCTCTGAAAGTCTTAGGAGAACAAGTACCACAGACAAGCAAAAATTTCTGGTGGATAATTGTACTTTTGCTTTTTTAACTTGCCTTGTTCACCCTGTAAATGTTTGAATGAAACTTGACTGAGCCTCAATTTCTTTTACAAAACCCCCATACCAGACTATTTTCACGGGTTTTCCAACTTTTTTCAGACATTTTATGGTTTCATAGATCTGAAAGGTATTTTCCTGTTTCTGGTGCTTCCATTTTCCTTAACACTAAAGGCTAAGATGCCTTATAGCCTCTTCATCTTTATCTTAATGGAAATTCTGGTAAAGGTGGTGGAAGTTAATCCTTTTCCATTGGGAATGCAGAAATGCACTACTTACAGGGAGATTAGCCTAAATTTTACCAAAGTCAAGAAGAAACTCTCTGAGTTTTCTGGCCTCCAAACAACTGCACACTCCATTATAATGACTGCAGGCATAAATCAGCCCTGAGTTATGCCTGTCAGATAACCCACTAGATATCTACGTAGCCCCGTTTGGTTTCATCAACCTAATTTATGTACACACTCTTCAGTACCTTGTGTATATAGATAGATGACAAATCTTGATACATAAAATTATAATAATTGTGGTTTCCAGTCTGAACTGTGTCTCCTGCTGCCATGTGCAAGCAGAGGCCAAATATTCCTGTCTCAGGAAGGCTCTTAGATCTGATTGAGTTGCTAGGCACTGTGAAGATATGATGGGAACCAGGCAAATCAGGGCTCAAAGTGCCTCAGAATAGGTCACAGCTCTGCCTAACTTTGGGCAGTTAACCACAGCACCCACTTCTGTAGCCCAAATCATCTTAGACCACCTTTAAAATCAATGAAGAGTCATGGCTTTTTCCTTGTTGGTGATTTATTCTAGTTAGGACACCATTATTCTTCGAATTATAGAGATACGTGGGATTAAGGCACACCGTTTAAATGCAAAAAGTGAGATGTACATGTAGGTGATTATAAAATGTAATTTACTAGATATTGATGCCTAAATAAGTGCAAGGATTTGAGACACCTATGGTGTCATCAAGTCTTCCTTACAAGTGTAGCCCTAAATATCTTCAAATCCATTTGCATTCAGAGTCTTGCTCTGCTCAGAAAGAGGGTGCTGCTTTTCCAAAGGGTCTTCAAATAAAGGAGAAAAAAAATCATATGGATGCCGAAGTTTGGTTCAAACTCATGTTTAGATACTGTCTTGGCTCCAGTCTCACTTACAGAGATCCCTATCAGGAGTTCATATATGCTCATGCCCATTTAAAACCTGGTTGAGCTCTGGAGCAGGCCCAGTATATTTATCTAACAAAATACATTGAAAAGCATGAGGAAAAATGTTAACAATGATGACACATCCTTGCAAGTATATCTGATACATTATTTGGCTGTCTTTATTATCAGGGGAGCACAAATGTCCTGCTCACAACAGATTCCACAGTATTTCAAGCATGAATGGATTATTGAGTTTGCTATTTTTGTTGTATTTTGGGGCAGCATCCTATCTGTAGTCATAGCAAATGCAATTCTCCAAAAGATTGTGAGAAACTTAATTTCTCCTCTATCAATTGTTTATATCAATTTTAGCTTGTTCTGCTAAACTTTTCTATACCATTTGGGGTTTAGATATTGTTAATGCTTTTGCAATTTAAAACAAAAGATGGACTGAGAGGAGGGGATTCATTCTCACATTCAGTTAGCAATAAACTAAGCATGTGCACTTGTATGAACATTTTGCCAATTCCATTATTTTATATACAAAATGTCATTAAGTTCCAAAGTATTATCATTTCCTTTTTTCCCAGACAGTGACTGTCTGTAACATGCTGTTCTGGAAGGGCTCCCTCCCAGATTCTGGGTATTCTTTTACTGTTTCTCACCATAAAAACAAAAAGGGGGGGGGGGGGGAAGTGGAAAGTGGTATTGGAAATCCAGGCATATAAAATTCAAGGACATAGGTCATCTGTTAGTTTGAACCTAATTACTGATCTTCACTTGCCCTTCACTTACATTTCACCTTTCCCAGAAACAAGGCTTTAGAGGAGCTGGCTGTCTTTACACACCGGGTTATGTTATGAACCTCAAACAACTGCTTATGAATGGCCTTTTTCAACAGGATGAAATCTGTATTTGATTTAACTTGATGTATATTTATGTGACAGAATCTAACCAAGTTGGACTTTGTGCCATAACCATAATGTTTGCACTGTTACACCTGGGGAGGAAAGTCCTCCCACAAAAGTACTGACAGGATGTCAGTGACAAGAAAGTTTACATAATAAAATCAAGGTTTCGAGGATTTGTACATCTGTCAATAGAATAGTGATGACATTCCTCATTTACAAGCAAGGCACACAGCTTTGGCTGCAAGTAAAATGTTAAGGATAAGACCAAATAAGAGCCCATGTAGACAGATAGTGATGTGTTTTATTCCATGTCCTGTTTCCTCCTCCAGCAAAGTTCCTGAAGGATGCTTTGCTGGGAACCCATCTTCTACATGGCCCTCTGAAGGTAGACATCAGTGTGCTCTTCTTGTCATCCAGCATGGCCAGATGTGAGCTAGTTCACACGGAAACAGCAACCTCAGAGCGGTGTTTACCGTGGCACTGGCACTGCAAAGCACTCCTTAGCGCAGTCACTGGCTCCCATGCAGATCTCCTTCCCCCATTTTTTCTCTCCCTCCCTTGATGGTCAAAATTCGCAGCCCCAAGGAGTAAGAGGCAGGCGACAAAGCCACGGGAAGACACAATTCATCTCTACCTTGGTACCAATAGCAAGGAAGATTTCTTTTCAAAAAATGCATAGACAAGAGCAGCCCACAGTTACTCCAGGGCCTGAACATGGACCAGAAGCAATGCTGAACACTCCTGGTTTTGAACCTCTTGGCTAGCTGATGCCATTTCCTTCATCAAGCTGCTATCAGACCCCTAAGGCCAGTTCAGGCATCAGCACACAGAATGTTAGGAATATACACTTTTTCTTCTCTCAGAGCTGCCAAAAAGAGCGCCAGAAACAAAACTGCTTGGAGGGGAAGAGGATGGAGAGCAGGAGATACAGACAGAAGGAAGTAGACTGTTCAGTTTTCTTACTGAATGAAAGTGTCAGGCAATAAAAGAGGGCTGTAGGAAAGTACTGTGACTCATCTGACTGGCCAAGATCCTCTGAATCACCACCTTGGGGAAGTGAAAATTAGCACTGCAGGAGCTCAGGAAAAACTCAGCTGAGAACCCGGCTCACTTTTTAAATGGTAAAGTAAAAGTGTCTGATGCTTTCAAACATTTTTAGCCAAAAAGGATGGGGACGGGAGAGAGGCTTCAGGAACCCAGAGCAACAGCAAGGAGGAAAAGTGATGAGATTACACGGCGAACTTTCTTTTTTTAATGGATCCCTTCTTCCTTCACCCCAGCAAGGCGGCTGGCACATGGTGTCTGGGAGTGCAGATGGATCACCAATGTCAGACATGCAGCTGTGCATATTTAACACATAGGGATCTTATTATCTATTTGCTGGCTAGCCAGCAGTGGGCTGATTTTGGAGGTGATTGCTCACAGTTGCAGAGAGAGAAAAATAGAGAGTAGTCCACAGTCATTAATCTGACACAACAGGCTGCACAGCGTTAGAGCCAGAACTGCTACTCTCCTGCATCTGTCCCTCCCACTAGCCCTAAATCACTGCTTCTGAACTCTTCTCTGTTACTGAGAAGAAAATTGTCTGGGCTGGAATCAGACACCACAAGCAGCACAAGCAGTCCTGCTACATGAAACGGCTGCTACATATTTTTGCCATTTTCAGGTCCCTAACAGGCCTCTGGTCTTGTCATTGGCCAGCCAGTGTGGAAAAAGGAGAAAAGTTGAGTTTGGATGCTGGTCATTGAAATTTTAAGGTTGGGAATTCATTTCTGGCTCACCATAAGGCCCTTTCTTCTGGCGCTCTTTTCCAATACATCTTAATTGGTGGCAAATTCACACAGCACATCCAATCAATCCTTCTCCCCTCACTAAGCAAAGTCATCATGTTTAGGTCTTCATTTAACAATACCACTAAAGCACATACCTGACTTGATGCATGGGAAACTGTCCTACTCGTAGATTTTTTTTTTTTAGTTCAGACCATTGATGAAAGTTTTGCTGAGCCACAGCATGAGCACTTGGGTGAACTTGAGTCCATGACCACACTCCAGTTTTTCCTTTCTTGTCATGTTGGACACAAAATGGGACATAACTCAAAATAAGCAACTAGTAGCAATGTTCTTGAGGGGAGATTCAACTAAGAGGCTGGGGTCTTTCTCTGTGTGTAATCCACAGAGTAAGAAGAAATGTGAGAGATCTGTGGCATTTCCTAAAGGAATAACAGCCAGTGGAAATAAACACATGAACAGTAAGTTCTGCCTCCCAATATTAAATAGCAAAATCAACTCATTAGACCTAAGTTTATCCAATTTCCAGCCAGTCAAGCTCGTACACCTTGGGAAGCGTGTTTTAGAAGATACTTAACTTCACTGTGTCACGTGAAAGAGGTTTTCTATTCCTAATGTGCAACTGGATATAGGAAAAACATCTGTACCAGGAAACAGCAGCAGGGATGGACAGACAAGCAGGTATTGGAAAATGGTCACAGTCCTGAATATATTCAGAATGTTTTCCAGAATCACTGCAAAGTAGAAACCAGCCATATCTAGAGGGAAAAAAGTTCACAAAATTTGGGAGGAATGGGTAGCTGAGAGGGAGAATTCAAGGACTTTGCAGCTAGAAGTGAGATTCTTTCAGTGAAAACAGGCCACTTCGAAGAAAAACAGCAATTTCAAAATTTAAAGTATTTGTGATAGTAGATGAAGCTTGGGAATGCTTGCAGATATTTGCACCTTCTCCGTGTTTTTTATTGCAACCTTGTTCCGTTAGACACAATGTAAAAGCAACAGCCCAACCTTCCAGCAACCACTTACAGTGCTAACTCTAAAATAAAAATTGTTACACAGCCAGAGAAGCACAGCGATAGACTTGGTGCCTGTTTAGAGAGCCTTAAGCCATGTTCATCCATGGAACAACAGAACTTTTGTGAACTGCCTGCAAAACACCCACCTGCCTTATCAAGACTGAAACTCATCATCACCAGAAAGGCAGCACGAAGAGTGACAATAGCTGACAGATGTAAGGAAGGTGCAACAAGGGAAAGCTTTACTGAACACAGAACTAGCTTGAAAACAGAAAAGAAAAAAAAAAACTGCAAGAACTTTGTATGGAGGCTGAACTATGAAAACACAAGATGAGGATTTGGAGGGTTTGAAGCATCCCCTTACAATGCCCGTCTTCTAGACTGTAAGAAACTCTGGCCTCATTGAAAAGGCTGTGATTAAATACCTCAGACTTTAATGAAAGAGATTATGTTTCACTAGAAAGGAACAAAGTCTCTTATCAACCTATACTGCACAATTAAGAAGAGGTCAGATTCAAGTGGTACATTAGTCAATTAATATCATCTGAACATTTACTTTGAGCTCACTCTTTTGATGAAGGCCACAGCCAATAATTACAAATGGGTAAGAGAGGTTTATTTGATGGGAACCTTACATTCATTATAGAGGATGCTGGCATGGTTAATTGATCAGAAGGATAGTAAGTGAAAGAGTTACACTAAAAATAACGCTGTTACCAGAGAGATGTAAATGTGCTATTGGTCAGCAACATTTCGTAATTAGGTCACTTTGAGTGCCTTTTGGGTCACTGATGGTGGAACAGCAGCCAAAACCTCCAAATCTGCCTGCTGTGACAGATGCCCAAGTTACTGTTGGGCATAAACACTACAGGTGCTGGGGAAGAAGCAAACCTTGCAGCCTATAAATATTTTAGACATGGCAGATGAATAATAAATCGGTGAGAATAACATAGTGACGTGAACTCATGTGAAACTATACCACACACTGTGGACAATATGGCCAACTGCATTAAAACAGGACATTCTAAAAAGCATCCTAAGAGCTGGTCATTAGTCTTCTTGATCCTGTTTCGCAAATACCTAATATCTGGCCTAGGTATAGATGATGAAACAAGCAAAATCAGAAATGATGACTCTTGCCATGAAGAAACTAGAAGAATCAATTTCTGCACTATTGTTCATCAGCTGCTAAACCTTCTGGAAGTAAATACAGCAGCCCCATGCACCAGAGCAGATACAGGTGAGGAAATAGCTGTGATGGAAGATGAACACCAGCAAGAATAACAACATCCAAATACGAAGCAGAAACTAAAAAGTCTCTGTCATCCACATCTTTTAAACTTCTTCAAAAGAAATAAGCTCTCAAACTTTAATTTTTACTTCAAAATTCACAAAATTTTTAAATGCCCAAGAAATTTCATCCTCAGACTTGGAGTATGCAGTAAAAAAGGGAACTTAAACCTGAACCAACCCAGTCTGGTTTTATGTTATGAAAACAAATTACTACTAATGAAGTCCTGGCAAAAACAAATCATTCCTGATTTTCCTGTTAAAGAAAGGAATTTCAGAGCCCCAGGGCCTGGGTAAAATTGGTCTGAAATCCATATCCCTCTTCTCATCTCAATTTTTTCCAAAGCCAAACCTGAATGTCCATATTCTTAAAACAGCCACCAGCAATGCCATTAGAAATAAAGAAGTAAAGAACAAGCTGAAATGAGAATGAGACTTAATTGCAAACTGCAAGAAAAAAAAAATCATCTTCTCCAACCGGGAAAAAAAACCCCTCTATTCTGCCAAATTGACTGAACAAAAAAGTCATACAGAAACTAGTCAGAGCTTTTCTGCTGTCTCTGCCTGGGTTTGGATTGAGCTTGACCTGACCATAACGAAATTCCCAAAAATGAACTACAGGTAGAAGACAAAGATGTCAAGTGGAGGAACATAATTACAGGGACTCTTCAGAAATCACTAGTTAGGCCAAATGCCTTTTCACCCTGGCTATCAGATTATAAAACTCACTGAATTACATTGGAATATTATTTAATTATATCAGCACCAAATGACTCATGGTATTTTGTCATTTTAATGATTCTTTATATTTCTCCAGTTTGATGGGTTAATCATTGCCTATCACAGTTTATAGCCTCCATCTTCTTTATTGTGTTTTGCCTCCCGTCAGCTATCCAAGGTGATGTGAACTTTGTGCTATTGACTTTTCTCACTCCTCTGGGGAGGTTGTCATGGAGAATTAAGCTATTGACAAATCAACAGCCAACATGCTGAACTCCTTCCTCCACGTCATCATTAGGAATGTGGGAACCAGCCAACTTTTGGATTGTGCAGAACCAAGAAGTTCCACCACATAAAAGAAATCCTGAAAACCTATGTCTGGGAGTCTGTTCTCATTTAAAGTTCTGCAAATCTGGATTAAAAGAAGGATTTAAATCTGTATCTTAACAAAGACTTTTTAGAAAAAGTAGAGGCAACAGAATTAAATTAATGAATTGCAGATTTCCTCCAATAATTTTAATCTTCTCAATAGCCATAGTTTTGTTTCCAGAAACTGCTGTCTTCATTAGGTGCAACTTCGCAAATGAACTAGGCAGAGATAATTGACACAGTGCTAACTGCAAGAAGTGATGAATAACAATTATTTTTCAAACACACTTAATAAATGTTAATTTGCTCCTTTTTCTTCTTATTATTCCAAAGCGTGGGAACTGTTCTTATCGTCTAGATAATTAGTCCTTCAAAAATATCAAAAATATCTAACTTGTGAGTCAGTGCAGTAATACTCCTCAATCAGCAATCTCCCATTATTATACAAAAGATACAAGTTGATCTAAAATTGATACAAAATATTTTTGCATGACTAGAAGACAAAAGAACTATGACTTATTTACCCAGATGTAATAGCTGAAGTAGAGATTAATTCTGATTCATATTTCAAAGATTTCCCTTCCCTCTCTGTTGGTCTGTTTTGCTAACAGCTTTTGTGGATATGGAATTCAATTGCAGGTTCAGGTTTAGCTTGTTGCATTGTGTATCTGTCCAGGGGAAAATGTTATTCCTATGAATGCCTCCACTTGACTGAAAATAAGTCTCTTAATGTACCATTAAATATATCTCCTTGTGCTACCCCTCAAATGTTTTCCCAAATTTTAATGAAAGTGTAATTTCAGAAATGCTGTCTTCTCAAAGCAATTCCACTGCCAAGCAGTAAAAATAAGTCCAGCTTCTTCTTGTTGCTGTGGTTGTTGTCAGAGCGGATGATGAGCCAAGGAACTTGCACTATATGTTCTGTTTCCATTCCCCAGTGGAGAGGTTGAGATAAGCTCCTCCAACCAGGGTTATGGACACCGTGCCAGAAATGTTGTGGGAGCTGGAGGGAGTGCTGGGCAGTCTGGAAGAGCAAAGGAAAAAATCTCCAAATTCAAAACTTAAGCTTTGCAGATCCAAGTCAACTCCTTGTTTTTTCAATAGTATAATGCTCTGCTTAACTTCAGGCTTGCAACATGAAAGTGTTCAGTTCTATATTTGCTTTCCTTTAGCACCCGTTATTCACCCTTTTTTCCTGCTTAGCCGCAATCTTGCCATGTCTTTTGTTATCAGCTGATAAATCAGTCAAATCATCAGATGCCTTTTTTTTTAATTAATGGAATTTACTTTTTGACATCTGTGCTCCATCTCCTCCTCTCTTTTGTAGATTGCACATATACGTAAAAATGAAAATCCAGGAGGAGCGAGACCCCTGAGATCCTGCATCAGCCAACTCTATTAATTAATTAAGCTATATGCTGCCATGCAGTGAAAACTTAAAGCTTGTCAAAATTGTGACCTCTGTGAAAAGAACATGACTTTTGGAGTAGGTTTGACCATAGACACTAATAATTATCTATCTAAAAATAAAGCAAGCTGAGGTTGTAATCTGCACTACAGGACAGTCTATGGAGACAGAAAAGGCATGTCCAGAGAAAAACTTACATGTATAAGATAAGCAGATGTCCCACCAGATCATGACAGGTTGTTGTTGTTGTTGCTATTATTATTATTTGTTATTACTGTAATCAACTTTTTTTCACTCTGCAGCTCCTCAGGAAGCGTCACTAGGCTGAGTAGTGAGCATTTTCTGGAAACCCAGTGTCAGATATGGAAACAATCAGGACACAAGCACATAGGCAAGATAAACTTGGTGATGCCAACCTGTGATTTTCCTTTTTTTCATAAGACAAAATAGAGTTTCTTTTTAATAAGCAGCTCACCAACTTTTCCTAGTGTTGCTCTGCCTCCATTTTTTATTTATTTCTCTTTTCCCATTCCCTTTCTACAACACTCCACCTTCTTCCTTCCTCCTCTGCTCACCATATTATAGAGTCATGGAATGGATTAGGTTGAAAAGGACCTTAAAGCTCATCTGATTCTAAATCCTCTTCCATGGGCAGAACACCTTCCACTAGACCATGTTACTCAGATCATATCTTGTCTTCCCCTGCCAATAATTACCTCCTGCCTGAATATCATGTCTGAACTTTTTTTGTCAAAACCAAAATAATCCAGATGATCTGAAAAATGTTTGAAGAAATCCTTGTATGAATAAAGTCAATTAATAAAGAGAGAGTCTGAGTATGAAAAGAGAATAAAACTAATAAGCTACATGACAGACATTGCCTGGACTTCTCCAAGTACATCACTTTGCCCAGACTGGTGCGTTAAGAAGTCCCATGGAATTACAATGGGAATGTTTTCATGTGACTTTCTGTATCAGTCACTCACCTGCCTTCATTGCTCATTTCTCATATTCTCATCTCACTAACACAGTGCCTCCTAAGCTTGCCCAAAACAGAGAGAAAAATGGGACTCCAAAGTTATGAAAAGCGTTTGGAAGAACACTTCTGAAATCCTTATGATACATTAACATTATTTTACTCTTGAACCAGGGGGAAAAAATCAGAGTATCTTCTTTGACAAACTCAGGTTTTATTATATGAGCAGGAGTCTCAAAACCCTCTGTGAAAATGCAGCTGCAAAAAGAGACCCCCACAGAAGCCAGGGGGGTGCAAGGCAGGAGAGAAGAGAAACATGAATAACTGAAAGCAACAACTGCTGGGAAGTCAAAACAACCAGCAGCCCCTTTTGACTCCAGAATCTCTCATCATGCGTAAGCATTCAAGCTAATCTGATCTGGAAAGAAATGTATCTCCGGGCATGTACAAAATTAAAACATTATCAGTTTTCCTTCAGATTCTTCACTAAGACTTTTAAAACAGAAAATGTGATACATTAGCCAACTAGATATAGACTCCACAAAATCCCACAATGCGAGGTCCCATCTCTAGCTTATGTACGATTTATAAACAGCTTCCCCAGATGTGGGAGGCTGGTGGAGGGCACGCTGCTGCAAAGATCCATGCAGGATCCAGGGGAAGGGGGATGGAGACACTCTGCCATCCACTGTGGCTAGCAAGCTGTGGAAGTTTCCACGTTTATTAAAAGCTCTTCTTTAAAGGAACATGGAAGCCCTACCTCACATCCAAGTGACAGTCTTTGACTGACTTCTCTGGGAGTTGGTCAGCCCCAGATTTGTGCTTATTTAAATGAGCTCACACACAAAGAAAGTATTCAACTGTTTTCTTTCATGTATGAAAGACCACCATTACCATATGGATTCCTCTGTCCCTTTCACTTACTAGTCAGCAAAAATCTAAAGCCTTCATCTTTACCCCTTTGACCTACCCTGTGGGTTTGTCTGTGTCTCAGTATTTGGAGAAGAAGGGACCTCTGATTAAGAGATATGTTGGGCCATTGGTCAACACAGAGCTGAGGGTCTCATTTCCTCCTGCATTAATATCTCACTAGTGTTAATTGCAGTTACGGGTGAATAGGCAATACCAGAGAACAGAGGATGTGAGTGCTTTGCCATTACTGATTACCTCACATCACACATTCAAAATGAATTTGCTTGTCCCTGCAGTCCTTGGGGGAAAAAAAAAAGCCTGTTGTTACTGACAGCTGCTCTTCAGAGGTCAAGGATTACAATAGTTGGAACACTGCAGGTCAAGGCTGATGTGAACCACGCAGAGAAACTCCTTGCCCTCCCTGCAGCTTGGCTGTAATAAATGTTATCTGTGTCTCTCTCTTTATAAGCTTTGAATTCACATAAAAATGGGGAGAAAAAAAAAGAAAAATAAAGCAAATAAAAAATATTTACAATGTAATCTCTTCTCTGCACACACCTCTTCCAATCAGGCAGCTATGAAAGCTGTCCTCCTGGCAAGATAAACTATCATTTTTTAACAAGGTAGGTGGATGCCTTCATACATTTTTAAGCTTGGGACAGGATATATTTTGTGGTTTATTTATAATGACATCAATTACACTTGCTCCTAGGTAATAATTCACTTCTTTATAATTATTTATGAGGTGATTTTTACTTTTTTGAAAGTTTTATGTTTATTGATGTGTTTGGTTAACGAACACTTAAATGACATGGTCAGTTGCTTTGCAAGATGCTGGAGAACAGCAAAATCAATATGTTCTGCACCTGAGAACAATCTTCTTGGTTTTGTAGTAATGATTCCCTGAGCAAGGTCCCAGGAGCCTGCAAGATAATTGTAATTCCACATAGTCAACAGTCTGTTCAGATCTATATAATCACTGTCTTTAGCTGCTTCATTTTTTTTTGGTTTTGTTGCGTGTGATCTTTTCCATTAACATCTCTTTCTCTGTGATTTCAGCTGGCTGCTTTTTACCCCTCAACCCCTCCTTTAGCTTTCATTTTAGGGTCTCACCTCTGCTGGATTCAGACCCCTGTGCAGAGTAGAGAAAGCAGTTAGTTAAGTAGCTGTTTTCTGCCACTCAATTTATCTTCGTTGATTGCTACCTTTGGAGAATGGAAGTTCACAACACTCTGGATAAGCATTAAAAAAAAAAAAAGACATAATAAGGCTTAGTATCCCCAGCTGAAGATAATTGATCTCCTCAGTTGCTCTAATATGCAGAGTACAGAACCCAGACAAGTGTTAATGGAATAATATATTCTATGGCCCCCGTGTGCTGGGAGGCAGACAGCACTCAGCACAGTGAGGGATGGTAAGCAGGCTTAGCTCCTCCAGTCGAGAAGCTGGCAAAGAAATTTGTCTTCAGGCTGCAAGTTCTTCACAGATGCAAAGGAGAATATATGATGGTATTTCATCTCTAAAGTGGCTTGTGCTCCGGCTGTGGCACAGAGTGTTTTTTAGAGGGACAGGATCAATGGCTCAGGGCCTTTTTAAAGTGGCAATTGTATCTTTAGCATATTTGTGAAATGCCTTGCCCAGCAAATGCACTAAGGTAATTAATCAGGCCTATTCTGAAATTCGGTTTTCACACAGATCGCATAAACCAAAACAGAGCTTAATAGAGTAAACCAGCCAGGAAAGCATCGCAGATACAATCTGTGATCTCCCAGTGTGGGCCTGGAGGTCTACAAGGCTTCCTTCAATACTCTGCATCACATCCATAAAGACACATCAGATAGTGAAGTGTATGGTGTTTTCACATAAATGACAGTGCCTGTCGTTCCACGAGGTCTCTGAGGATCTGACACGGATCCAAAGCATTGGGGAATCATTGTCTTCCTGTATCACCTCAAGCTAGAGAAGAATAAAAGCCTTAAATGGGGTGACACAGCATTCAGAGGGGGAATTCTCCCCGTGATGTTGAGGTATGGTTTTTTGTCAGTCATCTGCCGCACTAAGAGGTTTTGAAACACAACCTGATCCAGTCTATTGCCTTCCATATTAGCTCAAGGACTAATCCAAAACCTCAGCTACTGCAAGCACCCTGTTGTAGAGTGTCCAGCACAGCTTGCAAGTGCAAATGCACTTAAAACAAGGACAATATCTATGGAGAGAAAGGAATTTTTTTTTCAGTTATTTTTATTATTTTTTTATTAATTTTATTTCTTTTTTTTCATTTACTAATGATCAGAGTATTTCAATTCGAAGCTCAAAAGCAGAGACACCCAAAAGAGGGGAGACTCCACATACTGAGCACCTGGAAGCTGAAAACCAGATGTCTCAGCTGGACACCTAAACTATCAGGGTATTCTCAGCAGTCACTTTAGAAAATGTAGTTCTGAGTCTTTCTGTTAATATAAAACAGGCCAAACCATCTTCGAAATGGACCAGAGGAAGCCCCCCCAGACATATTATTTGGACAGTTACTAGCTGGTAGCTGATAAAACCAATTCTCCCGCTTCATTTAGAAAAATTAAAATTGGCATCATTCTTCTGACTTTTAAAATAGATGAGTACTAATGTTAACATGAATAAATCAACTGGGAAGATGTTTGTAAATCTTGATCAGCCAAAGGGATATAGTTACCTGCTTTAAAGGAAGATAGCTGGCTTTTCTACTTCCATTAACTGTTGCCAAATCTCATAAATGTAAACAGAGAATAAATCCTCTCAGTCACTGAATATGAATATTGTCCTGGGAAAATTCAGCTGGCATCTGACTTGATTTATGTGCTTTTAAAAAAGCGTTTGTTTTGTAAGCCTAGGGTGAGCCTTAAAATATAAGTTCACGTGTAAAAAATATTATGGCTCAGGACCTGTTTCAGAAAAAAAATAAATTACATCCTCTTCTCAGCTTCCAGCCATTGCCCATGCTGAGAGCAGAAGCACGTGAACCTGGGGTCATGGCATCAGCTTGGGAGAATTTATATGACCTGGGTATGGTAACAACAACCTGAAGCACCATCACCCCTTTTCAGGCTGCTGCTACGGCTCCTAATCTTAGCACTGAATCAGAAGTCGGGGCCTCAATATCGGGTGAGTCACTGAGCCCACGTGACTTTCCTACAGCCAGAAAAAAGATTCTAAAGCCTTCCCACTTCTCTGCTGCTTGCCATCTGTGTCATTTCAGATGAAACAATACTTCCCCTGACCTGTAATTCATGGATGGTCCTAACATCCATCTTCTAACATGTAACATTGAATATTCCGCACCTGTCTTTAATGAGTAATCTCCAATTCTTAATTAATGTCACATTACTGGCAAATTCAGGCCAACTATGAAACCCACTGCTCTCCTTGCCATAAGAGTATTTCTTACGTGTGAGGAACAATGTCTTACAGCCACTCATCACTCTTCAATGTCTTTCCTCATTTTAAATGTCCTAATGAAATAATTATAGAAATGTAATTTTTTTCTTCTTTCTTTTTTTTTCTTTTTAAAAATACATGTGTATATATAGCAAGGCCATATTATTAAGCAAAGGTGAGAAACTGGAATGTCCTTTGGCTGGAGATCTGTGAGCTCATAGTGGTGGAAGGGAGTGAGGTCATGCTAAGAAAGATTTTAGGGGAACAGTGGGTAATAAACTGATTATTTCTCTGTGTTTTGCATCTATGCCTGATTATTTGGACAAGTAACTTGCTCCCAAACTTGAATATTTTCTATATACAAACATACCAACACACACACACACAGGAAATACACACTCATTCACTGTATATGAATGGCTGTTTAATTTTCAGTCTTGGGGAAATTGAGAGAACATTGCCAAACCCATTCTCAGTTCTACACGGTAGAGGCCCAAACTAAAATTACAACTGAAAACCAAATGCAGTGACCTTTAAAGGAACAGAGAAGAAGCTATTTCCAGTACATTACTAAATGCTATATTTTAAAGGTTCTAACCTTATTTGCTACAAGTGTATAATATCAAGAAAACCTTGTGAGTGAAGGTTCTGTATTCATCACATAGCCCAAGTCACTTACAGAAGAGATGGGGAAAGTTATTACTTTCTCCCTTGCAGACATTAAAGTTCAACTCCCTCTCCTGTAGCGTTTTGCAGCATTAAATAAGGTTCAGGGATCACTCTAAGAATTACAGGCTTCTCAACAAAAATACAGGTTCCTGAAAGCAGCCATAGATGCATCATCAAACAGGGAGAGCAATTTGTGAGATATGCATGTCCTACACAGCTCAGACAAGCTAAGGGGAACTGGATACTGCTATCTGATATTGACACAGCATAAACTGTATTGAACAAAGCAGTCTTTTATGAGAATTATAAGAGAAATTGATTTACAAGATACAGTTAAAAAGATAGGACAACAAGAGACATGTCAAACTCTTGTCATGACACCTGTAAGCCTGTAGTTTAATTGCATCAAATAAGTAACAAGCAGTGTGGGATGGTGTGTTTGTGTAGTGCTTTATTTAATGTCTGTCAGTCAACAGAGACTTTGTGTTTTGATGCTTAAAAGGTCATAAAGTGAAATGTTAGCTTTGCTTTATTTATTATTATTATTGATTGATTTACATTTTACCTTTCATACGCATAATGGTACTCTACAATAAATAAATCAAGGAGCATAAAACCTCCATTATAGCAAATAAGAATGAGAACAGACAGAACCAGAAATACCAATAAAATGCAAAAGTGGTTGGTAAACAAGCATGGGCTTTATCTGATTTTTATAAATTTGTCTGGAATTCACTCTATGGGTTATTGTGGTGTCAAATATCTCACCAGCTAAGTTCCTAATGAGAAAATACAGCATATCAGGTAACAGACAAATGGAAGAGGTGGGAAATGTGAATACTACAAACCAGTTACAATACTGCTTACAAAATGGAATACAAACTGAGTCAGGAAACAGCACTGAGAAAATATGTGAGATCTGAAATTCCTTAAAAACAACTGTAATAATTATAATCAAGAATAATATAAAGACAGTCTGCTACCACTTGGATGTCATTCCTCCTATCCAAGGCCCTCGTCCTGTGAGCTATAGAGTGGGCTTTGCCATGAGCTCACAATTAAACACATCATTTATAGAACTGTTGCTAGATACTGCATGTGAAAATGAGAAAAATATGAAGAAAAGCTGCAAATACACTGCACGAATTTTTTTTTTTACAATTCATTTTTGGCCATCCAAAACCACTTCCATTTGTTTCAGTAGAACAGGATTTTGACCTTAAAGAGTTTCAGGCCCTGGCTGTGCTTTAAAGCAGTACAGGAAATCACAGGCACAGATATGGTACTTGACCTTTAGTGGCACAATGAAACCACTAAAATATACGTTAGGCTGAAAAATGCTGAGATCTTCTACCATGAAACAAAACAGATATTGATTTTTCCTAGACACCTTTTAGTAGGACAGTAAGTCAAACACAGTTGGTGCCAGATTATTCTGGTTGAGATATCACACAATGTGTTCTGTGAAAGTCAAGAGCAGCGAGATTTTAGTGCTTTTGCAGCTTGGTTTTCTGAATTAAATTAACCAAATCTGGGAGTTAGATAAATGTGTCAGCAATGTTTCCTTATACCTTACACAAAGCGAAGTTCTGTAGAAACTCAAGTTTAATAGGCGAGGGGATGAAATTTTGCTGGAAGGATACAAGACAACGTTTAGGTGAACGTGGCTGGATTTCTGAGTTAAGCACTAGGCAGAAACCAAAGGAAGACTTACAAAGATCCCTGCCTATTGGAAGAGTCTATGCCTCATCAAAAAAACAATTGCAAAATTCACCACATGCAAGTCTGGAACACTTAAGGATTTGGGCATTAATAGGTTTTTAAGTTATTTAATTTAGCCTACCCTGAAATGGAAGTACAGCAACATATATTTGCCTCTGTAAGAACAAATGCTTCTCAAGAAGCTTTTAGATGTAAGACCCAATGGCAACAAACTAATGACAAATGGTTTCATATAACACATATGTTTCCACATTTCTGCACCCCGGAACATTGTGTGGTTTTTTACACACAGATGTGTGAACAATGACAGATTACTTTTTGTGGCTTTGGTCTGATACTAGCCTGTAAAGCTGCTTCTCCCACCTTGTGGCAGGCCCAAGAGGCTGAAGGCACACAAACTCTCTGGTGTATCCTTTATGCTCGGCTGCTGCACAATCCTACTTCAAATATAAAGATCTCGGTAACTTTACTATCAGCTACTGTGGAAATGTATGTGAGACCACAGAGGCATCAATGAAAACAGCAGGAACTGTCAGATTAAAACTGGTTTTCAATCTATTCACAGAGCTCAATACATTTAAAATTTATAATGCAAATCCACAGGCAATAGATCTCCTATTCTTCGGTCTAAGGGTGCTTGTGCAGGAGTCTGGAACCAGCCACTGTTTCTCTGCATGTGTTACAGAACCAGAAAGAGAGGCCAAGTGTTCTCCAGAGGCATATCCATCCAGCTCCAGGCTAAGCCACCCACTCTGCCCCCTTGGCATGTCTAAGGGAAGATCCTTAACTGAGATGCTCCAGCCAGTTTTGTAAAGGTACCTACAGCCCCTGTTACCTTCAAGCTGCTGGAGCTGTTGCTTCTTCTCCACTTCCAGCTGGAGTTTTTCAGGACTACCAAGTCTGGACTATCAGACAAGTGGGGGGCTCCTGTTCTCTGAACAAAGGGAGCAACATCAGCATTGGTGACCCAACATTGCCATCCTTGCATCCTCAAAACATAGTCCTACCAATGCTGTAGGAGTGTCAATCCGAGCAGAAAGGCTGCACGCTAACAAGAACAGAGGTATTCAGCTGACTCCAACAGGAATTCATGCACAGCAAGCACAGAAAGTCAGCACTGCTGAACATTATTAGTAACTGCAGCTGGATTCCACTCAGCTAAATCTTCCTCATCTACAAATGACCACCAGAACATGAAAATAACAGAGGAATTGCCATACCATAAGTGAAAAAATATGATTGAATAAATCCCGAGCATAAGACTTTGTGCCTAATTAGTTAAATCCCCTTAAGACATTTTAAAAAATAGCTAAAAAGGCTCTCAGTAATTTGTAATAAGATGCTTAGATAATGTGCTCACTATCAAGGGAAGTTTTCAGTTTCACCGTACTCCATTTTTTAACATCTTGGCAAAGACCTTTTTTTCCCTCTCGTGCTAAAGACCTCCCATTGACACTGTAACCTTAGCCTGTGAACAGCTGGTGACTATTTCTGATGAATGGCAGGTGAGAGAGTTTTTCATGCCAAACAACATGCACGCAAAACTGAATTCTCCATCCTCATTTCCTTCATTTAGCAGCTTTAAAGAAGCCTAAGACAAGGCAGTTTGGGAAAGTTAAGTGCTCACCTTACACAAGCAGACTTTACAAGGGGGCAGAAGCAAAGAGGGAAAGGGCTCTGGGAAGGAGCGGTCTATGCTTTGGTTTGGCATCAATATATTGCTGCCCTACACAGAACTCTAGCAAGGCCAGTATAGGCCAGAAGGGTACCTGAGCAAACAGATGAAAAGAAATATCTTTTGGAGCTGGCCCAGAATGAAATGGTATTTCTTCACAAAATAAAAAAGCACAATCAGTTGAAAGGACTAATTAAAACATTAGCACTTCTCTACATGTCTGCTTTTTGAAGTATTTTCTCATTTTGATTCTATTTTGGCCTTTTTAATATTTAACATGCTACATTTAGATGTTTTTTGGACTTCAGACTTTATTTCAGAACAAGAAATTTAAAAGACTGCATTTTTACAGCAATTTCTTGAATAGTCTTTTTTTTTTTTCAACTATTTCAGCTGTAGCCAACTCTCTACCAACACAAAATACGTAAGAGAACTTGTGCCAAACTTTATATCCAAATCTTTTATCAATGGGTAGATTTAAAGCAGGGAAGTTTAAAGTGCAGCTGGATAATACTGCAAAGATGTCAACCAAAGATGCCCCTGGCTGATGTGGCTGTCATGGACTTTTAGCACACTGTGACTAGAATCTGCTCTGCAGAATGGACTGTTTCGATGGGCTGACCGAGGACTGACTGCTCAGTCTATCATTTCAGGTATGCCAGAGCTCCACCTGATTTCTGTCCATGAAGAATTCAAACACCAAAAGTGCTGAGTAGCCTCAGTTGACTCAGACGTTACAGAAATCAAGGGCATTCAGAAACAGCCAGGACTGCCATCCCTTCCTCCCCTCCTTTTGCTTTAAGTTCATCAAAATAAATTTTTATACTGCTTCAGCTTTTCTTTTTGTGCCAAGTTCCAGCAATGAGCCTGCTATATTAAACTGACATTTTGCAAGTAGTTAGTCCTGAAAATTGACTAAGCCCTTTTGGTATTAAAAAAATCATCCTGGAACAGCAGGAAATGTGATTAATTTCTTTTCTTTCGCAGAGCAATGCTGATGAAGCAAGATAGCAATTTTATTCAGCAATGAGGTAATTTATTTGGCAAAAATAGAAACTACCTGAATCTGGGTTGAAAATCTAAACCATGCTTTAGCTGAAGTTCAGAAATACTACGTAAGTTCACTTGAATTGTGTTTTAGTGTCCCACTCTCATAATGACAGATTGGCACCCATACTGAATTAGGATCAGCCAAAAGGTGGATGGCAAATTTGAAGAACAGCAAGAACAGCATAGACCTAAAGCAAAGGGGGTGATTCATTTGGAATGAGAGGTTTTATGAGACATCAACATTCCAACTTAGTTACCTGGCAGTTTGGGGCAATTAGATTGGATATTTGAAACTGCAGCCGAGTTACCAGTCACATGAATTAATTTTATTACCTCTCTTTAGTTCACTAAGCTCACTCTGAGAATCAAGGTTTCTAAGGAAATTCACAAGTGGGATTTAAAAAGAGCTTTTCAAAGTAAATATTAGGTATGTCTAGTAAAAGGATATGGATATACCACCTTATTACATTTGTAGGAAGACTGGGAACATAGTGCACGCAGATGCACTTAAATAATATGAAGATTTTTCTTCCCTGTCCTTTCTGCAATTTTATGAAAAAAGTGTTTAGTTGCACACTCAAAGCAGTCAGGTGCTCCACATACCCTGCAAGTATGGCAGGGTATTTTTTTAACTAAATACACCACGCTGAACTGTATGCACTTCACTGAAGTGCCTACATCAGATGGGCAATTCCAAAAAACAATTCATGGCACCCAAAAGTCAAGCTGCCTCCCTCTGTTTATCTCTACTGAGCTTAGAGGGAAATGAAAATCTTACTTAAAACCTTATTTAAGCACTTGCATTTTCACGGGATGAAAGCAGGCTTTACATGCATATTATTTTGTTGATTCAAATGCAAATCTGTTTTGGCAAAAACTATAACTGCCGTGAATTTTGTTAATTCTACCGTTAACAATTTCAGAATATTAGTTCATCTGATAATGGGCAAACCCTTGCCAAGTGCTACAAGGCTTTGGTTTTCTTCTGTAGCAAAAAAAGGTAGATTTTTTCATTATGTTTCTTTCCAAAGAGCTTGAAGGAGAAGTGACAATTGTTATTGCTGCCTAATAAAGCTAAGTGCCTGCTAGGAGCAGAAATACATCAGGCAGGGACTAGCTTGCATTTCATTCTCAGGACAGAAAGAACATGATGGCTGTGAACAGAAAATGAGATTATATCAAACGAAACAAAAACTAGATGCGGTCGCAAAACCAACCAATTCAGAACATTGCTGCAAGGTTGCTATTACTACAGATGACTCTTTCACCTTATAAACCATGTTTTCATTATGTTTCTGGTAACAGTACATTTGGAAAAGGACTGCTTCCTTGCCCTGCTTTGAGAGGATTTTGTTTACCAGTTGTGCAGCACCCTCACATGAACTTCACCAATGAGCAGATCTAATACCAAAATACACAGGGCAAGACACTGAAGTCATGTACATGCCTTCTGCTCTTTACATCGTAGTAATTAAAACAAACAAAACTAAACAAAATCTAACCAGCTCCGGTCTGCAGCCTGATACATCCCCAAATCTTTAATTTCTCCAAGTATCTAGCCTAGTCTAGTTTCTATAATACCATCATATATTGCAGTCCCAGTCCACATCCGAGAATGTACGCTAATCTGGGAACTCTTGATTTAATACATGTTGCCAAACTGCCCTTGACCTCAGAAGGACTTTGAAGTTTTCTGGCCAGAGATGAAAGCTACAGTATGTGTGGCAGGGCTGGGCTGTAGAGTAAGAAAGAATTGCTAACTCAACAACTTGTTAAAACACACATTTCCAGGGGTTTTTTTTTTTTTTTTTTTTTTTTTTAAGACTAATAAACACACTATTTCCAGGATTTCAGTCCTCTTGTTCAGATTGATTAGATGAGAGATGAATTTGAACAGACAGACAGATTAAATCAAGAGTTATGGGTAAATTATTTCCAGTCTTCCAAATCTGGCCTGATGGTATCCATTTCCTAGCTCTCCATAAGGATTTCTGCTGGAGTGCAGCCTATAAAACTTCAATCCTGGTGCACACCATCAGGTTACAAGTGGCAATTAGATGCGATCTGAAGATACCTTCCTGAAGAGGACTTAATTCTTTGGAAGTCATAAGAGGAGATCAGATTCAGAACGTACTTGTTGGCAATGTTACTTTTCCAAAAGAATAAAGAACTCAAACAGGCGTTTGATATAGTGTGACCGAATCTGTGTGAAAAGCAAGAGGGATGAAACTCCTTGGGATTATTGTTTGCCTCCCTGTCATATGTTCATGCTGTTCGGACCCAAAGCAGACACCTGTTGGACAGCTTAGTCATGCTGTAAAGAGGCCAGGTGCAATTAAAGTATGTACTCATTTCTTGCCAATCAAAAGGAACTGAAAAAAGAGCTCCAAACCAGAACATAAGATCACAGTTTTCTCTTTCTCATAAAGGATCACATTTTCATGAGCAGAAGATTCATTCTTCAAACTGCTGCACAGGCAGGCTGGCAGGCTGTTAGCAGCAATAAATCCTTGCAGAGCTCTTTTTGGACCTCTAAAAAGGTACTGCATTTTCTTACCAGCAAAAAGCAGGAGCAGCTCTTGGTATCTCCCTGTGCCTGAAGAATATTAAATTTACAAAGGTGAATAAGGAGACGGGAACTCTTTTATTGCATAAGATCCATGGATGAATGAGGTGTCATCCTTGATACTGAGAGTTAATACTGGATTAATAGTATCATAGAACAGTTTGGATTGAAAGGGACATTAAAGTTCATCTCATTCCAACCCCCTGCCACAGGCAGGTATACCTTGCACTAGACCAGGCTGTTCAAAGCCCCATCCAAACTGGCCTTGAACACTTCCAGGGATGAGGCATCCGCAGCTTCTCTAGATAACATGTTCCAGTGCCTCACCACCCTCACAGTCAAGAATTTCTTCCTAAAATCTAATTGAAACCTGTCCTCTTTCAGTTTAAAGCCACTCCCCCTTGTCCTGTCCATCACTCCACAACCTTGTCAAAAACCCCTCTCCAGTACTCTCATGGCCCCTTCAGGTACTGGAGGGGCTCTGAGGTCTCCCTGGAGCCTTCTCTTGGCTGGATAACCCCAGCTCTCTCCATCTGATTTCATAGGAGAGGTGCTCTGACTAGGATAAAGAGGAGTCAAATAGTCAGATGCAAAAAAAGGAATTAAGACAACCTTATGAAACAAAGAACTTGTAAGGGGAAAAACAAACAAACAGCATAATCTGGGTTTTTTATGTCCAGGTGGGATAAACTAAAAGCTAAAGGGATAAACCAACACCTGAGAGATTCAGGACAGATAATAGCAACAAGTTTCTAATCCTAAAAGTGCAGAATTGAATCAGATTGCCTGGGAAAAAACAGCACATGATAAAACTTTCAACATTAGCAAGTCTTAAGTTCAACAAACATCTATACAGAAAGACGAAATCAACCCTACTCTGGGCAGAGGACTAGATGAGTTGATCTAACCATCTGGGGGACTTTTACCCCAAAGATCCTAAACTCTGTGCTGAATCAAAACAGTTGTTTTGCCTGTACCTCCTGTTACAATTGAAAAACCTTTTCCAAAAAATTAGTATCTTAGGATTACAAAAAGAGAAATGCAGCACTACCAGAAGATGTTAACACCCTTTGAGAAACAAAACACTGCTAAATTGCCAAGTAAGAGAAACAGAACGTCATCTTAAGGACTCCCCTAACAAACAGAAAAGCTCAGCAAACTTCATGTTAAGCAAAATCATTTGGCCATCTTGCTGGAAAGTTCTGTGATTTATGGTGTTCAGACACAGGAAACATCATGAAAAGAAACAGTGTACAACCTTCCCCCCGCCCTCAGTTAGTGAATTGGTTTTTAAACTGCTATTATTTAATGCAATGATGTCTTAGAAATATGTCACTAAAACAGATTCACACTGTCACAGGTTTACAAGGCATTTGCAAAACGTATTTTCAGTACCTGAAGAATCTGAAGACATATGGGCTATTAGTAGGATCCTCAACATTGTGATTCTGGTGTCACTCCTTTGAATTAAGTATCAGGACTAAACCCATCCTTTTGTGGGATCCAAGAAAGTAGTTAGTGCAGGTGAACACCTCCCATAGCTTTTTTTTTTTTCACTATTTATTTCGGAAACACTATTCTCAGCATGCCCTGGTTAGAACTCCTTATTGTTGGAAATCTCTCCTAATTCACTATTTTAGCTATGTTTCCTATTAATTAGCCCTAGGCAGCTTCCTGCTTAAGACCTTACATGGAGCTGGGTTGTTTTTTGAGGCTCTCTGCACTGACCAGGTGAAGGAGACACAGCTCAAATTCAGGGCACCTGCATATATATAGCTGCTTTCTGCTGGGTCACTCACGTTCATAGAACTGCAGAGGTAGAAGTCCTTTCACAGAGACATCAGAGACATGCACATTCAGTGACTATGGAGAGAAGTCCTACCCGTGTGAGTGGATTGAATGATATGCTTTAAATTACAAGCAGGACCAGCTAATGACGGCTTCCTTTTACTGTTACTGCTGAAGGGCTCTGTTCACCATACAAGTGCTGACAGATTGTTTGATGAAATTTGCAAGTTCAAGAGATGAACAAAAGCAAATATTAAACCAAAAGAGAAAGAGCTATTTTCATGCTGTTCTTTCATACTTCAAAAAGTGGTACTTCTGTTTCCCTCTTCCCACTTGCTCTATCACAGTTAATATGCCTGAGGTCATTCAGAGGTGGTCAACCAACCTTTAAGTGCTAGCGAACTGATCCAAAAAGTAATTTTTCACACCTAATTAATACGAACACTTAAGAAGGGGAGAGTTTTTTACTTTGGATTATTAAAAGCAGATGTGTTGGATCAGAGGTGGACTTAAGAGTCACTGCAGGAGGACACACTGCATCCACAGGAGCCATCAAGAACTCTGGTATTAAGCCTAGGCTACTTATCAGAGCTGCCTGTAGCCAACAGAGAAGGATAATTGTCTTTAGTGGAGATTCAGCCCATCCTAAAATAACTGTCAAGTACAATACAGATTTATCATTCCATGGAAGTGACCATTTTTCTCCCACCACCCTATATCCTTAGGTTAAAGACAATTAATTCCTAGGTGTCTAATTTATATTAAATGAGGAAAATCTCCCCAGAAGCTCAAAAGTTAGCCTCAAATTGAATTCAATCTTTTGAATAAGATCTCTTCTTTTTTCTCTCAAGGCTGCCAGACTAATCTTGCACTAACATTTCTTCCATCAGACTTTTTATGTTACAGGTCCAGAAAATGAACACCCAACCAAAATACTTTTGTCATTTTTTTCAGTTCTTCCAAAAAAAGTTGCAGGATGCCTCTGACAAATTTTTGTTTAGTTTCCTAGTTTTAGGAAGGGAGAGAGGAGCCGTATAAGTACCCACAAATTTATCTGTCTCAACTCCTGTGTTGTTTTAGGCTTGACCACCAAATTAGCTGTGGATAATTAAGTATTAACACCACTCCCAATTCATATTGTGACACCCAGCATGCTTCTGCAGGAAGAAACAACAGATCTAAAGGGGTAGTTATGGTTAAGTGGCAAATTTCATACTTTGTCATAGACTAATGGAAGAAGAAAACACAAAGTCATCCTCATTGCTCTAGGTGGCCTTTTTGCTGCCATCTAACAAATGTTAACAGTGCAGCACAAGGCATTTTGCTAAGAGCTGCAATTTAAAACTTTAAAACTCAGAAACCTTTGTGACATTTTAGAAATTTGGGCTTTGAAAGCTGATTTTCACATTTTATTTGCCTGGATGCAGGGTGATGAAAGATCTGACAGTATCTCCACGACCTCAGTCTGTCACATTTCACAGCAAAATGAATCAACACTGCATTTTCATGGTAGACAAAAAACCAAAAATTGTTATGGGCTTTATGACACCATGAGAGAAGTGCAGATTTGGGTATAGGATTTAGGATCTTATATAGCGTATAAGCAAACATATATCATTCTTTCATAAGACAGAAGTTGTTAGTCAATCTTCATATTCTTTTTAGACTTAGTTTCATCTCACAGCCCTTTTCATTCAGTCCCTTCTCAGATATGACTGAAACTTTTGGAAATGATGGTAACCTGCACTAAATAAAGCACAGTATGTGATGTTAATAAAGAACTAAGAAATCCATCACCATCTCCTTAAGCTTTTATTCTGCATTCAGGCTCTTAATCATGGCATTCCTGTGGCTTCTCTAAAGACTTCTCCAAAACATCGGAACACTTCCAAGAATAAGTCTCCATTCTTCCCCCACCCTGGCACAGTACAGCAGCCCCATTCCTCTCTAGTGTACACAGGACAATCTGGTAAGTCAGTTTCTAAATTAATTATATCAGTCATAATATATGGCAGTTTCTCAGCTACAAACTGGATACAAATTGCTTTACTGATATGTGTTATATAGACAAATATTCCAAATCAGACATCAAAGCCTCAGCTGCTTGTCTTGTGAAAACAAGTCTTGTCATTCCTATTTCTCAAAAGTAGTTCAATCCAAAAATAATCTAGCAATCAATAATTCTTCCAGAATTATGTTACAGAAGACCATTATGATTTATACATTATCATCATTATTTACGTTGAAGGAAATTAAAATATGGACAAGCAATTAGCACTGAGACAAACAACACTGAAGCAAAGAAAATACCTAAGCCCTGTTTAGTCCATAGTCGAATCTTTAACTAATTGGTTGCACTCCTTCAGTTAAATCTCATAGAAAAGCTTTAAACACTGAGGCAGACAATCCCATTTTAATAGGTATCAAAATCTTCTGAACTTTGTAGTTCATTTATTGCCAGCTTACAAGATTTTTGGATTTGCATGCATCCAAAATCTATAGTCACTTTTTTCTCCTACACACACACGAAAGTCAGAATTGTGTCTAATTTTATTCTCTACACTCCTTCCTTAACAGAAAGTGAGAGCTACCTGAGGAGGGTTCATCCCATCCTACAATAGGTGTTGAAGGAGGAATGCACCTTCTGGCAGTCCTTATTTTTCTCCATTAGCTGAGGTATGAACAGGCACTTCGACAGAGCAGACCTGGACACACAGTTTTAGTTTTAAAAGGCTCAAGTCCAGTAAAATAAGCCTGTGAAAATCTAGGAGATTGAGCCTACGTTCTCAAGAAATGGTCTCACTCACCAAGTTGAATATAAATCCTTCATGTAATTCTACTGAGAAATCATGATATCAGATTCAAGGCTTACATTTCAAGGACAATGAGGAATTTCTGGAAATGTTGGAGAAATGAACACTTGTTCTGTTGGTGTGATTTAGTGACTTAAATTTGTTTCCACTTTGAAAAATGTCTCATCCTCTTGCCTGTCATATTAAAAACCCCTTATTCCACAACCTTGAAACAGGTAGGTTGCTCAGGCTTGCTTTTATCACCATCTGGGGTAGGAAGGAAAAAAGATAATTTGATTCCATACTGAAAAACATAATGAAAGTAGAGATGACAGCAGAGAATTTAATTGTTGGCTTCCCAAGCGGTCCCTGCTACTTTACAAAAAAGCCCAACAAAGATTTATACATGTGTGTGGCCCTCTCACTACCACTGTGCACAGTATCTGTGCTAAGATTTCTATCCGACGGATGGGCAGTTTCATAGAATCACAGAATGGTTCAGGTTGGAATGGACCTCAAAGCCCATCTCGTTCCAACGCCCCCACCACAGACACCTTCCACTCTCCCAAGGTGCTCAGAGCCCCATCCCACCTGGCCGTAACCACTGCCAGGGATCCAGGGGCATCCACAGCTTCTCTGGGCACCTGTGCCAAGGTCTCACCACCCACACAGGGAATAATTTCTTCCAAATATCCAATCTAAACCTACTCTAAAAGTTTAGGTTACCTTCTGCAGGTTGGGGACTACAGAAATCTTGTAGCAGAGTTAAGTGTTCAGACTGAATTTTAGAGTAACCAGAATTGTATTTTATCCTCCAAAAAGTGGCTTCCTCTAAACGATTTTGGTTCTCAACACTGAGTTGTGCCAGTTATAAAATCTGGTCCCCATCCTTGCAGAGTGCCTCGAAAGCCATAGTAAAGAATGTTTTGGAGTATGTTTTGTTTGCAGTCAGCTTAGAGACATGGAATGAACTGGTTTCTGGCCTATGCAAAGTAGCTTCATACAGGATTTAAAGTAATGAGAAACATAAATCTCAGTATAAATGAATTTGTGCATATTTAGATCTCTTCCTGGTATGTGACAAATTCACATCACTCACATTCACTTCAAGGAGTGAACTATACCTTTCCATCATAGTAAATTTTTTTTGTATTGCCCTAGAAGTACTCATCTTTGACTAGCTATGTAAAAATAAAAATAAAAAGAAATTGCTCCATCAATAATTTATATAGATCAATTTCAAATATGTACTCAAATGCAAGACTTATAATCTCACATACCTCAATAGTGAAAGAGGAGCTGAAAAGGTTCACCTTTCACAAAGTAACTAATTTCTTTAGAGTGTAAAAATGCGCTGATGAAACAGAATATTTCTCACCAGATGGCTTCTTTTAAAATGAAATATTTAAAAAACAGAAGTACCATATGAAAAAAACCATGAAAATAACCCATCCAGGGGTGACCTCAGTTTCAGCTCTGTAATGAAGTACATATTCAATATTGCTGCCCAAGATTAATGGATTTATTGTATTATGCATACAGTCTACAGAGAATTAGGCAGTCTTAACCATCATTTCTCCAGCTTTTAGACTCATGTGGTCCATGACATCTTCTCCAAATCAGTCAATTCCAATAACACAAAAATCTCATTGCTTATTTATCTACTTACAATTTTTTTAAAAAAACTTTTTCCTCTTGTTCTTGTTTCCAAAGAACTAGCTCAGTGGTGACCCCCTGATTTCTACAGTGGGGTTGTGATTTTCCTAGCCTTTGTGATACTTTTACCCTGTGTGCTCAGAGATATCTTCATGAGAGCATCATGAAGAGAAGGGCCCAGAAAAAACCATTTCATATCCACACAGTAGATATAATCCATCCCTATCAACCTCCAACCTGCCTTTTCCTTTCTTCCACCTGCACAGGCCACTCTCACCTGAGAATTCTGACCCCACACACTGCTGACCTGCTCTGAGGCCATCCTTGCCTGCTCCACTGCTTTTGCAGCACTCACCACACATTGTAGGATTTAGCCCCAACATTGGCTAAATTGGGGCACAGGGGCAAAGGCAAAAATACAATTGGTAATTTGTTCCCTCAATCTTCATTCACTCCCACCCTCAGTGCCTGCCAGAGAGGAGTAGCTACAGAATCCCAGGGTTACACAGCACAGCCTGGACCCACCACTTCATCTATGCACACATGAAACACAAGTGCTCTGCAAAGCTTAAAGCATTTTGTACAAACCATTAGAAAACCTCTACCCCCCTCCCCATCTACCATCCTGTGCCCATTCCAGCCACAGGTTGCTGCTGGATTTTTTCAATGATTTCACTCTGAGCATTTAAAAGAAAGAACATTTCAATATGTTTTTTTGACAGATGAGAAACTAACTGAATATCAGGAGCTATTGAATTCAGCTTTAATAGTATCAATAAACATTTCTGATTAAATGATGAAATTGATTTTATAATTTTGACCATTATGTTTTCACATCAATATCATCATATGACAGCAAATGTAGTTACTGCTTCCTTATTGATCTTAGACATAGCACTCCAAAGTACTCATTTGACTATATTACAAAATCAAACTTGATTTCCTACAATACTATAGTAACTTTTGGTCATGACTTGATATGAAGAACCAGTAACAAATGGATTTTCAAGTTATTAAAGCATATGCCTTTTTCTCAGAAGCCAAGACTTCTGCTGCATGCATTTAGCATTTTCAAGGCAAGTTTCAGGACTTAGGGATGTTGTTGTTCTTTTATGTCAAATAATAATCCTTTCTGTTCCTCATGATGAGCCATCTATCAGGTTTCTTGTGAGCAATCTAAACACTATTTATTAACGAGAAGGAACAAAGTGCTATTTATAGTGCTCATTCAAGCAATCCAACGAAAACTCAGAGTTTCTGTAGCTTGGGAGCATTACTCTTGATCTTACCCTCCTCTCTGTCAGGATAATAGCTATGTGTTGGGCCACTCCATCTCCCCATAAGGTTTAATGTTCTGTTAAGAGAATGCATAATTCAAAAGGACCACTGTTGCTCTGATACATGCATAATAGTAAATCAAAGGTGTAATGTGCTGGATATTTATGTCTCAGGGTTAAGAACAAGTCTAATCAGATTAAAGAAGTTTCAGTACTGGGTTTTTTGGCTGCTGTAAATTTCCCCAGGCCCTCCCATGTCTGAACCTTTCTAGGCTGAAGAACTATGAGGCATTTTCATTGATATAAACTGCTTTCATGGAAGAGGTGCAGCAAGTTGAGACCTTAAGCTGTTTTTTCAGATTTCACTTTTGTAATGAATCTGTGGGTCTGCAGATATGTCACCCAAAGGTCTCTTTTCCAAACAGTCAGTCATGTTTCTTCCTCCCTAATTATAGGGGCAGTCTGTTTCCAAATGCTAGTCCCTCCAGGTTTTGTGGGCTGAAGGAAAGGGGCAGGAGGGGTCAGCTGGAACTTATTCTCTCATCCCTCTTGCAAGATTATTCCCCAATATTCATGATTCCCTAACATTCAGGAAAATATTTAAGCCACTGACAAGTACTTGCCTTGACAAGCCTGTGGAGAACTCCATATACTCTTGTCTGTCTCAAGATAAACTATTCCCAGAAACAAGACATCAGCAGAGCCCGGAATCTTGTTCCACCTTGCTTTGATTTAAAAAAAAAAAAAATACAATTGGTAAGCTGCTTAAAAACTACTGGCAGTTTAATGCCTATGGGAATGAGTGATTTATATAATGCTGGTTAAATCAGCCACAGCACAGACAGGCAAGGCACTGACTCCGTGCAATGGCTCTGGGCCCTGGAAGTGCTGCTGTACCAAAGGCAGAACACGCTGCACACCATATCCTACAGTGCTGGCATGGGGGTATCACTATTTTGTTCATTTGGTTTATGCCAATGCTCCTTTTATTTTCTATCCAGCCCTGTACAAAGTTTCATGGTATGTTTAAGCAGAAAATTCCTCAGTAGGTCATCCATCAGAACTGGAGTATGACAAACCAGGGATTTGGGCACACTGGAGTTTGCTGCCCCTCATGACAGATTTGTGTCTGGCCTTTCAGCTCTGAGCTCTTTTGCCAGAACAGCTTCTCCGAATCTTTAAAACACAAAGTCTCTCACTTGTCTGGCATTGTCTCAGAAACCCTTTTTTTGCTTTCTGTCACTGGTTACCCTTCCAAAACAACACCTTTACCTTGCAACAGCTCTGACACTTCTCTCAGGATTCTGTTTGGAAGTGTAAAAGTACCATATATCCACTAGACACTTTGGACTGGAAACAAGGCAATAGCTCTGATGGAGTCAATAAAGCTTGTTGATTTATCACCAGTTCAGGATGTAGCCTCAGCTGCAGGTCCATGTATCTTCACTGAGCCACCTGCATCCTGCTCTGGAGCTCTTAGGTTGACACCCTAACACCTGAAATCTCCTTGAGGACTCCTAATCTTATACAAGGCAGTGAGAAGTTTAAATTTCCCAGCACAGCCTGGCAAAAGAGGGTTAGGTTGCTCAAGGTACAAGCAGGAATTCAACACTAGTGTCACTGCAAGTGAAGGAGAGCATCGGACTATACAGAAATGAAAAAAAAATAATCTCTGAATTATCTATGTGGCTTTTCATCCTTCTTTGGGAATTATAAAAAACCAAGTGAGTGCTTCCCACTAACTTCTGAAACACTTTGTCTTATGTAGGCTCTTTGAAAGGTGCTCAGTTTAAAATTTAACGTATTTATTCTCACAAGTAGTTATGCTGATGAAACAAGGAAGTGTGGGTATCCTTGCTCTACAGAAGCAATCAGCTGGAGCGCCGTGAGTCATCTCACCCCATATCAGCTAACTAAAAGCTCACAGCTTCTCATCTCATGTCAGGTAGTTACATGTGCTCCAACTGTTAGAGAAGTGTCTTCAGAACATAAATCATCCTATACTCAAGGGACAGCATTAGGAGGATGAATCACTGAAGAAATAAGGAACTTCAGTGACTGGCTTAAATTAAAAACTAATCTCTAGAGACCTAAAATCAAGAGAAATAACAATTTGCCTAATCTCACAAAAAAAAAAAAAAAAAAAAAAGCTTGGAGCAGAATAGAAGGCAAGAATTTTTTTTCTCTTCAGCCTCACATTGATAGCTGAGTCATCAGCAGGACATTTATTCCTTGCCATGCTGCCACCCTGCTTTGGCACCTACTCAGCATTTATCACCAAGGGAATGATTCCAAGGGCTCTCTGGGCAAAGCGATAAAATTGGCAATTTCAACTCAGATCTGGGTTCTGAGCCCTGATCATAATTCACCACTCCATTTTCAAACCAGTTTTTCTTCAAAAAGTGCCAAAAGACCTCGCTGCTTCCTTGGTACTTTACAGACCTCAGTTCCTGGGCCAAAAGCAGCTCATATTGCCACTAGCCCCAGTTTATCAAATCACAGATTAAATATTTCCATCCTCGGACTCCGTTTCCCTCACTCCGGCAGTCTTCCCAAGCACATAACTAAGTTAAGTAATCACATAACTAAGGAACATAAAATATATTTTGGGACAGACTGGGCACAAACTCTCAGTACTTCCATTTCCAGGACCTACAAACAGAAGCTCCATTATTGTGCTTTCACTGCTGTGCCTCTGATGCTCAAGTAAGGAAATAAAAAAATCTGACATTCTCTCCCTGGGTTAGCTGAGGTTAAACAGGTGTTTTTGGTAAGGATTGCAGTTACATTTTGATTACACTAGCCCACATTCTTACATCACATAATGCAACATGATATACCCAAATGGATCCTTCAGTGCCAAACTGGGGCCCCCAGATTGATGTTGTTCTAATCATGTTTTTCATTAATCCCTCTGACCTCTGCAAAGCATCACCAACCAAATACAGGCTCTCACAGCTAAGTGTTGGGGTTTCTTTTGGGAGTATTTTTTCTATCTCCTTTTTACTTCTCTGTGGTGCAAAGTAAAAGCAAAAAAAGCAAGTTTTCAAATTCAAGTGTGAGCATTAAGTCTGAGATTTGTCTGAACAAAAATACATCTAAGGAACAAGTTTATTGCAGTTGGATGGTGTGTCTTGTCTGGTAACCTGATCTAGCCTCCAAAAGGAAAACTCTAAATGTCTTTAGAGGGCTTTGGACCCAGCCTCTGTTACAGGAATGCAAGCGTGAGGCAATGTATGCTGCTTTATATAAAGAACTAATATTGAAGGGGAGGCTAAAGGGAGAGGCCAATTCTTGATCTCATCCTGGAGTCACTCCACACACTTCAAATATGGCCAAATTCTGTCTCCAACCACACCCTGGCAACCTCATTTCCTTTATTAGGGTTGCAATGCCTCTATCTAAGGAGAGAATTTGACCTAGGGGACCTCATTCTTTCCTGGCAGGAGGCCATCACCTCAGGAACTGGGGCTCTCCAGGGCTTTGGACTCAAGAGGAGTCAGAGATTTCTATGAAATTACATCAGGGACACTGGTGGTCACTGGAGTCTCCTAATGTTTTGTGCAGAGAAATAACAATTTGAGTAGAAAGCAGAGGTCTGAAGCAGAGTGTGAACTGGAGAGATTTCAACTTGGAGAAGCTTCACTGGCAATATAAGGAGCAGCACAGCTACTACGCGGCTTGCCTGCTTTTTAGCTCTGTAGGTGGATTTTCACACACTCTGGAAAGCATTTGACAGATGTTCATTATTATGCACAGCAATAACTGGTGTATATTAAAACGAGCTGCTCAAGAGGGGAGGAGAGAAGCGATGCACCTGTTTATGCACCTTCCCATCTACTGCTGTTTTTTTGCTGAAAAGAAACCACTAATTTATGCTCATCTGCATAAAAGGAAAAAGACTTTGAAGAAGATTTTTCTGTGGCAGCAAGGACAGCTGAAGTGTTTTTCAGGCACTCAGTCTCTCTTCCAGGTGCCCATTTTTAAATTCACCTCTGAATACACTGCAACCACTTGGAGGTACCACACCAATGGCCAAGGTACATCAGATGCATTTTTTGCAGCCTGCCCACTTCTGCCCTATCATTTGCTAAGTCTCAGCAGAACTCTCCTAATATCTCCTTCATAATGTCCTATTTCTATCTGACAAAGAGCTATTACATACAGTAACCTTTTCCTTCTTCAGTCTGTTTCAGATTCCCAACTCTTCTCACTCATTTTACACTCCTTCAGTCACCCTTTTCATGATTCTTTCTCATTTCAGCATGCAATGTCTGAAGTGAAGCCCAAGCCACTGAGAAACCAGCAGGAATTTGCCATTAATTTCCATGCTCTCAAGATTTCTCCTTTGCCATCTATATTTTGTAGAGGCAGCAAGAGGAAGGAGTTCTGTCCCCATCTGGCATCAATGACAAAAGATAGTGAGTTACCTCTGAGATCTCCAGGCCCTGTGCAGACCTGCTTGTGCAGTACGGATGCACTTCAGGAGTACACCCAGACCTCTTCACAATGACTGAGGAAGGAGAAGTGGCTGCATTCCTGTCTCTCAAACCCTGGGAGATGCTCTAATCATGGCAGAAACCCATGCTGCTGCTGGATGATGGTTTGCAACTTCCCTGACTTCCAGACTTCTCTAGAAGATTCCCCAGGGCTCAGAAAGGGGCCTAGATTCATGGAAAAATTATCAACAGACAAGCCAGATGAAGCAGGATAGAAAACCAGCCAGCAGCCTCAGACTAACTGATTTAAAAGCTAAGGGCAGCTTCAGCAAAGAGGTTTGCTGTGGTAAAGGCAAAGCACGAAACAGGCTGCCCTTCCTACCCTAGAGCAACAAGAGACTGTGGATCCCCTCAGCCGTCCTGTGCACTGTCCTGTGCTCTGCTGTCCGGGCAGTCCTCTGTCCAACAGACTGGCACAGATGCTGGTGATGTAAATGGGCAGGCAGAATTCGAAACCTTCAGTTTGAATTCAAAACCTGGCCCATCAGTAAGCTACACAACCCAGAAAGACAGTGTAAAAATTGTTTGTAGGTAGGCTTTTCACATTTTCTTAATCTTCCTTTTCTCCGCTATATGAACCAGGGATGGGCAAGGAAGGAAATCCCACATCAGCAGCTTGAACACAAGCCTCTAATATCAGTAAGAGTATTTAAGGAGTAAGGCTCAGGAAGGGTGTCAGAGTAAGACTCCATCTGGATTTATTACTTCATACTGTTTCCAGATACTTTTCTATTTCATGCACAACAGATTATTCCTGACACTTTTAGAGGGCCCCTGGCCCATTTGCTTATTGATTTGATCTTTACTAGCAATGAAACTAGGAGTCTTTGCTTACTCAACTTCTGTAGAGTTAAGAGGATACCCTTTTATAATATTCACTGAAATTGCTTCTTGGCTAAAATATTCTCTCATCAGTGTTTTTCATGTGTTCAGCAACATCTGCAGGATGTGGAAAGAACAGAAACAAACCAGATGTTGCAAAAGGTAGTGACAATGAGAAACATAATTATTACAATATCTTGTTCAATTTTTTTGGTCCATCTTATGCCTTCATACATCAATAACTTTTACTGCTGAAACACAGACTGACTCATCTAAGTTCCCTCTAAACAGATTTACAATCATTTGCAAAAATTGACATATACCTCCCATCAAAGCCAAATTTCCTTTAGTAAATTCAGAGGCAAATAGATTAAGGGAATGTGGATATTTATCTCAGCCATCAACATTTATTCATTTAGGTAATTATCACTTCATTATGCTGTCAAAGAGAGCATGCGGGGTAATTCACCGCTGATGAACCAACCACCGCAGAAGTCCTCCACCTCTCATGTGAGTTTGAGGTGCTAGCTCGTGCCCTTGCCACACATTTGTCACAGTGATATGGCCAGGGCCAGGAGTCCCAAAACAGTACAAAGGGAATCTCCTGCGCCGTGCAACTGGAAAAGTGAAGCTTGATCCAACAGCGCCTCCAAAAGCAAACCCAAGAGATGGACACCCCAACACACCCCCAACCTACAGCCCCGGCTTGCATCTGCTCCACAAACTTGCAATTTTACTTTGAGAGCTGTTTACTCGATTAGAAGAAGGGAAAAAATTTTTTTTTAATTTTTAAAAAACTCGTTTCAGTCTCACAAATGCCTGCTACAGTGCAAAACTCAGGGGGCTCTGTTAGATTGGGAAAATTTTCCAGTTATTTTAACTCAGAGTTCAGGAATTTCATAGGGGGATCAGAAGACCTGCAAGCCCTGCCAGATTCTTAGGGAACAAAGTATAACTAGATTAATATATAAATCTTATTAACTAAAATGTAGCTGAATACAGTCATTTGTTATCAAAGTCTTTCGATTGTTTAACAAATTGCAACATTTTGGTCTCATGGGCTCCCTGCCAAGTTGAGGCCTAATTAAGGTGGTTGGAAATGAAGAGTGTTCTAATTAGTTTAATTACAATATGATGAATTATCAAACTAATTTTTAAAAACAATGTGCAATTATCCTTTTAGCATTCAACCCACATTTTCCAAAACAGGAAATGAAGCAGAACATGCTTGTTTTTATCAGAAGGCTGGAGGCTGAACCACCCCAATACAAGAGACGCCGAGGATTCAGTCAGACATGCTGCTCCCCTCCTCCTTTCACCCCACATCAGGCTTTGGACATTGATTCCAGCACCTTTGGCCACATTTGTGGGAAAACAGCTTGCTCAGTCCAAGGATGGACCAATTCTATTTTTCAGGTTCTCGACTCAGAGTTTTCCCTGTTCCCCCCCTTAATCCTTCCCTTCATTGGGGTTGCATAGAAAATTCCAAGTTATTACATGCACGGCCGTACTGACTTGCTGACTTTTTTTGATTCTTATATTTCTAAGCAATGAACAATCAAACTCCTTTGCCCACAAACCATAAAGGTGTACAAGCTCCTACCCACAGCACACAGAGGAGCATTATGGCTGTAACCGCTTAGTCTGTGATGCTTAATACCAACTGCACAAAAAACATTTCCCATTTTCTGAGTATGTTTCTTTTACATTTATCCCCCTAAGGCTATTTTCTGCCTCTGGCTACCAATCCCACTGTGCCACTCCCCCAGGCAAGAAACCCTTCCAGAAATACATTTGCACCTGCAGAACCTCAGTAATGTTGCACCCTTGGAAGTGAAAGCACCATCTGGTCCTACTGTAGAGAGGTTCATTACTGAAGGAGTGGCCAAAGGTCATCACCTTTCATTAGCACTGCCAGGTATATAAGTAGAATTTGGCTCAATTACAGTATAGCTCACTGCTAAGCAATAGAAGAGGAGGTGTCAAAAATATAGGCACCATTGAATGGAAGGAAGGAGCAAAGAAGTTCTCTTTAATGACACGAATCCTTTAACAAATAATCAGGTTAAAAATGATCCACTTGGTATTTTGATGAAAATGGATTTTCTCATCCTGTGAACCAGAAAGAAAATGTGGCAGTAAAATAGCTTTCGGCATGACTTAATTATCCCCAGAAAGACTCAGGAGCCTGCTCCAGTAAAGCACTTAAATGCATGCCGAACTTTAAGCACATGGGCATTCTCAAGGGACTATTCATATATCTAGAGATAAGCATGTGCTTAAGTGCTTTGGCAAGACACAGATCAAATTGAAGTCTCTCATCAGGGCCTGGAGTCACAGCTAACACATCTGGCAAGCGTGACAAGCGCTCGAGATGTCCTGTCCACCTGGGTGTTTATAAAGTCCCCATTGTCCGGACTATCTAAGTGTTTCCCAATAAATGAAAATAATCAATCACCATTTCCTTGCTTCCTGACTGGCATGTAGAAAGAGAATTTAAATAGGTACGTGTATCTGTAGATTAAATCAGTTTACTAGAGGGAGCCAAAACAAGGAGATGAAGTTGCCATATGTTTCTGCTTGTGCTGAAGCTAGTGGTCATGCTTGTTTTTCCTGGAAATTTGTTCCACAAGCTTAGTCTGGATATTGCCAGAGCCTTCATTTATTTGTCAGCAGTGGCAAGGATCCAGTAGATGAGGCTCTTGCAAGAAAAAAGGACTACAGGGAGCACTGGCCTCTCAAGTAACTATGGTCAAACTCTCAGGCTTGAACTCTCAAAAAAGGCATCCATCCAAAAGCCACACACCAAGGAGCCACTCCAGGCTGTACAAGGACATATTGCCCCAAGGACTTGGTGATGTTTTTCAGCAGAACACATGGCTAAGGTCCTAGACCCAAAGTCTAGGCATGATTGCTCAAAAAGGCTGCTGGGGTCTTGCTGCTGCCCCCTCTTAGCCAGTCACAGCTACAGGCATCCAGCACTGAGACGCCTAGGTTAGAGATTGCTGCTCAGTCCAGAGGCCAGTTCTTCCAATACAGAGGCTACAGAATAAAGAGTTTCCTGAAGAATTCCTCTCAACTTTTATCTGGTTCTTAAGAGAAACAGACAGCTGGCTGTATACCTTCCTACCAGCTTCCCCAGATAATATTTGCAGGACTGCAGCTGTAGGGAGAACGGCTGCTTACAGGACCCTGGAAGCAACCCTCTGGCTCGAGGAGCACGGGGAGGCTGCAGCCAGCCTGGGTCTGTCTGTTCAGCATCAGAGATGCACTCAGTGAGGTGCGTGCTTGAAACAGGTGCGTTGCCAGCCACGCAAGCTTACAAAAACTAAAAACAACCCACTAACAATAATAAAAAAAAAAAAAAATCACTTCTGGCAAGAAAAAGGTTAATAGAAACAGTAGGTATAAAGATAACTTGAACCCATCATTATAGAAATTCAGTTATTTAGTCAATTTTACTTATTTACAGGCTAGAAGATTAATGAGCTCAAATACAAACTGAGACAGTAATTAGGTTTCAAAAACATACTATAACACAATCAATCATTGCTTGGGAGCATAATGACATTAGGGTAGAGCCCTCTTTCAACTGAAGTTATTAGCATGTGATTGGTGAAGACTGGACTTGAACAGAGAGTCTACCCCAGGGTCCTGTAATAAAATGAAAGAGGAATCTTAAATAAGGAGAAACTATGTCTTTGACCCTTTGTCCTTTGCCTGTAGATGTAGAGATACTGTATTCAGGATTTAGGGCTCTGTAACAGGACTTTAGGGAATGATGGCATTTCAAAAGACAGTTGGTATTTTACTTTAAACAAGACTTTACTTGAGACCTAATACGATACAGACAGTATGTATATGTCCTCTAATCCGGTCTTTGAGGCTATTAGCAGCTCCTTCTGAGGCATTTCACATCTCTTCTCAAAGTCTTTGCAAACACATCAACTTCGAGAAGGAATTTCAAATGTCACTGAATGCAAAGTGGGAGAAAGGGTGAAAAATAATATAAAGAAAAGCAGAAACTGTACAAAAGCAAATTTTGCAGTTATTGTTGCTATAGCATATTATTTTTGCTGAGGAACCACATAAATGGCTTTTATATATTCCCTTTGTGAGGAATCTGGGTAAATGTTCCCTAAATCCAGCATCAGTTGTGTTCACAAAGAAAGAGATTTTGTGACTTTTATGATTTGAGTCCAATTTCAAAATCAGGTTTTTATGCATTCATCAGCTGAAGCCAGCTGCCACAGAAATCAGTGGTAATTCTCCCACTGATCTGAATAAGAGAAAAGTTAAAACAGTGTGTATAATTTTCCGATTCCACCTAAGTAGCTAAAAGCAGACGCTTCAAGAAAAGGTTTTTAAAAGAGGCCATGAAATTTACTCATTCTCTAAAATGTCTTTGAAAACCATATTCCAAAACAATGTTTGAGCAGCTAAATAGAAGCAGCCTAATTTTCAGAGTTACTGAGTACTCCAAGATTTCAATAATTTCAGTATTCATCAGCTCTCAAAATCCTACTACATCCTTTGACGTACCTATATACAGGGTTAAGTACCTAATTCTAAGTGTCAAAGTCTGAAAAACATCACATATACTTTTCATGGTATCCAAGTAAATACACACTTCCACAAATAACTTATGCATCACCACCACATCTAAAATGAAATCTTCATAATTTCCTTCACCTCAAGGGCTCAGTGGCATATCCCCTGCATTTTGCTACCAGCATCATTCTCTATAGACATCTAGTTGCTATTATTTATTCACTGTGGTATTCTCAGCTATCCCAATTCCCTAATGAACAATTTAAATGGATTGCAATAAGGACGTGACACACAGGAATAAGAAGCTGAAATGTATTTCCCAGCTTCAACCTTCTAACCTGAGGGAAGGTTATGATAGTTGACATGACTGAGGTCAACAGCAATCGGTTCTAGTGGTTACTGTCACGTACTCAGAACACTTTTGACAGCATTTCAGAGCAATTCTAGTGGTTGATAAATCAAATGCAGAAGAACCTTAGCTCAAAACGTACTGTAAATAATCTCAAAATGCAGGGAAAAAAACACAAAAGCAAAACTATATTTCAAATCAAGAGTGTGAAAACATAACAACATGCAACTCAAGTCAATACAATCAATCCTGGTAACAAGAACAGTCAATGCAATTACACTTTATAAAATCAAGTATCCTCCTACTATGAAAACCAAGAAAGGAAGGAAATGAATGAACATCTCCCTCTCTAGCAGCATGTGACAATTACAGTTTCACCAAATGCAGCTAAACAAGGAGCAGAACAAGCGTAAAATCTTGAAACCTTGGCAAAGGAGACAGCACCACATAAAAATCTTTGGTCTGATCTATAAGATTTAACCTGGCTGTCCTTCTGACCCTGTAGAAGTAAACTAATTTTCAACCACTGATAGAAAAAGGTAATCTTTCCAGTAACATTCTTCCAAATTTAAGTAGCTAACCATCTTTTTTTCTTCCCCGCATGATAGAAATACAAATGTGACGTATGATGTTAAATCAAACAGTATGATTATATCTGCCCAGGTAAGACAATTGTGAGTTTTTACCTTTACATCTGAACTTAGGGCACAAAAAAGCCTGGATGGAAAAACTGTGTTATTTACTCATCTGAAAATTCTTTCCTGTCGACTAAAAGTGAATTTAAGGCATTTTCAAAAATCCAATAATGTCTCCAGTTATTTGGTATAAGAATAACACGTTCATTCTCCCATTTTTCCCCTTCCCACAGAAGTCAGCACGTGCCCTGCTCATGGAAAGCCTGAAGCATAAGGATCTCAATGCAGCAAGTTCCCAGGTGGGAATTTTAGATTTCCCAATGATTAGGCTCCATGCCCAGAATGAAATGATGCCTTTCTTATAAAAACATTACTGCTGATCTCAGCCCTGTGAAAGAGACTGAATGAAGAGAGACAAGATGAGAGCAGGCAAAAGGAGTCTTTCTGATGACCCTCCTTAGTTAAGATGATAATTTTAGGATGCGGAATATTTTATGATCTTGTGATACATATTTGAAGCTGGACTACCGAAAGGAAGGTGTAATGGCCACAGAGCAGGAGATTAGAGATCTGCGCCACCTAACCATGGTATCTAACTGTGGGGGTTAAGGTCTTTACCTGTCTCCAGGGAAGTCTTTTTTCTCCAGAAAGAATACAAGAACTTTGGCTGCCAGACAGGGTACCTGAGGTAGGTGCACAACAACAGCACACACAGCTCACCCTCCAAGGATGCGTTGCAATGTGTGTGCACGTCTGACTGAAGGAGAAAACGTGTTTTAGCAGGTCATGGGTAGTATTTCCTGCCATCAGGCTTTGCGCACACTTATCCCCATCACCTTCCCCCCAGCATCTGTTTGGACATCTGTCCAAAATAGAAATGTCATTAATTTCATGCCGGGTTGCAAATTGGTTTTAGCCATGGCATCCCTATGCAAGAGGTGGTTGATCATCATTGCCTGTAAATGATGAAAGAGAATTCCAGTCTTACAAAACTTAACCTTGAATGACTACTTTGGTTTGTAGTATCCTAAGCAAAAACACCACAACCATACTTCCAGCAAATCATCTATTTCCCATTTAACTAGTACAAAAGGACTGCAGATACAAACAATTATTGTTATTACATTATGTGCTTGCATATGGTAGAGGGAAAACACAGTTCAGCTGCATTTTTCTTTTTTGTCTTATGGAAATCATTTAATCTTAACACCCCTTTCTTCTGGCAGAGAAAACTGAAGTTAGTATTTCCTGATATTTCCAGCTTAGCAACAATTCATCCGTCATTTTTTCATCACCAATGTTTTACACATGTATGTCCTGTCTCAAGCAGTCTCATGATGACAAAAGTATTTGTGGAGCCCTGATTTGTTGCCTGCATACTCTCCCTGTAGCATTTCCTCATCGATTTTAAAGTGTCTCGGGAAATCTCCATGGGATTCCACAGATCACATAATATGAAAGCGTCTGTAAACCTGAATTGTTGAATTGTGTACTCCTATGCCCAAAACAGTAATCCCTAGGCATCTTCTGGATCATTCATAAAGCTGCATATTCAGTCTTGAAGACAGTTAGGGCATGATCAAACAAAAACTATTGAGAAAGACATTAAAGAAAGCAATTCTAAAAGTGAGAGAAGGAAATACAGAGCATGCCTTGCCATCCCATTATTTAATATTTTTCAAACAATAATGAGGACTTACTGAAGCAAGCAGTTCTCAGAAATAAGCTATCTTCAATTTCGACATAGTTTAATGTCTTTGAAAATGAAGAATACTGCTCACCAAATAGGAACAAAAGAGAATCTCTGAGAACTTGTAAGTTCTTCAGCTTGGCAAGCGATGCTCAGGTAGATTTCCAGGAAAGCTTATGAGAACACCGGGCAGCAATGCACAATCCCTGCAGCCCACGCCACGTGATGGGAAAGCAGCTGCCGCTGAACAGCTCTAGCACAGCACCGCTGCTGCTGTGGACTGATGCTGTGAATCCCTGCCACTGCTGCACAGGACTCTGGCCCTGAAGAGAACTGGAATGAATGTGGATCTTCCCATCTTAACTCAGAGATCCTGGAAAAATGCTAATATTACACATTCAAGTAGAAAGAGAATTCCTCTTGGTCATCACTGATGTCTACTCCAGATTAAATGAATTATTTCTTACTACACAACCCAGCTGACTAGACCACAAATTAACCCAGCTACACCAAAAGAGCTGAAGGTACTGCTCTTCGAGCAGAGAGCAATCACACTGATGCAAGATTTGGGCCATGGGCTATATGACAGCCACTGCCAGCCCCCCTGGCTTTACATAAACAGGTGCTAAACTGAGCAGTCACAGGGACACAACTCACACTCAGGTCTTACAAGACCAAATGGTGTGAATGGAAGTCCCAGCAACTTCTGGCAGTTCAAATCTATTGTGGTTGCTACAGCTGAGTTCAGCCTCATGGTCTCAGCAAGACCTTCAAAAATGATGAGGGTTTGAGACAGAGCCAAGCTCCTTGTCAGCGCTTCATACTTCAAGGCATTTGTACTTATAATTCCTGCTACTTAACACAACAGATTCTAGCATGACAACTCCTAGAAAACTTATGCTGGGGCCTTAATTTCCAGGATTTGCACCAGAGCTCAATTAAATTTGAAGGCATTTATATGGCATCTCTGTTTGAACTGCTGGTTGATGTTTTATGTTTTAATGTTTTAAGTAAAGTTTATTATGACAAGTCAGTGAAAGTGCTTTTAGTAGGTCCATAAATCATGGACCTATCATATCACTGGGTGACAGCTATGCAAAGCATAGAAGGAAATTTGATATTATTCCAACAAAATAGCAACTACAGCTACTTCCAACTTAGCTGCATAGTCACACTAGCCAGTTGATTATGAATTGAAGAGGTAAATAATTATATTTTGTGGAAGGAAAACAAGCTCTTTGTAGATTTTTATTTGTGTAATATCATAAAAATGTTTTGGGTGCAGGAATGATTATATATTTAATCTAAAATGGTCCTCTAGGTGCCCACCATGTAATTTATTCTATAATTACCTAGTGCCTAATGTGGATAAGTGGGGAATGGGCTGGGGGAAAAATACAAAGCAGCTGCAAAAAAAAAAAAAAAAAAAAAAGGATAAAAAAGATTTCTGAGAGATCGAATTCAGTTTTGGCATCTCTTCAACCATATGGACATTGAAGGGATGTTAAAAAAGTTCTAAGACAAGATGCAGGACAAGGGTGGGAAGTTTCCCTTGTTATTACTGTCAGGAGACTAAAACAAAAAAAAAAACCCAAAACAAACGAGCAAACAAAAACCAAAACCAAACCAAACCAAACCAAACCCAACTTTTTATACACAAGATAGGAGCACTCCTATCAGATCAGTGTGTGCACCTAAACTTCAGCAGCAATGGCCCAAATGAATTCTGAAACTGTTTACACCTGATCAGGCATGTACAAGAAGTCTCTTTTAGACAATGTCAGAGACATTGAAGAGAAAGTCTCAGGGGTAAACTGTTATTGGCCTCTTCTGCTCCACAGTGCTTTTAGATGCCTTGGTACAGCTTTTGAGAGCAATAGCAGCTGCCTGTTGCCTGGTGCAGCATCACTCTGTGTCCAAGTCTTGGCTCTGGACTCAAGGGCTTCAGCAGAAGAGATGTTACATCACAGAGGGACTCACGGCTGGAAGGCATCAGGGGAGACCCAGGCTGAAACCAAGTGTCGCATTAAAATCACACACTGTCATGTTTTCTTCAAATGTAAAGGGCAAAACCATGTGTGTTTATTCTGGATGCTTTTTTTTTTTTTTACTGTAAATTAAGGGATTTAACAGATATAAATCTTTCTGTGAGAGGACTGCTACACTTAAAACCTGACAAAACGCCCATGGATTCCCCTGCCATCAGAGCTAAGCAGTGAATCTGTTATGCACCACAGTGGTATTTCACAAGCCATTAGGAAAATTCAAGAAAACTTGGGAAAAATATTTTAACCTGCTTTTGCCTTATCTCACGATCTGAGCCTCTCAATCATTTGCACCTCCCCTAAGGTGAGAAATATACCCCAGTTTTAAAAGTGAATCAGAGTAGAAGGTATGATGAGTCTGTGAAATAAGGCAAAAGATAACTACATATCAAATCTCGGTCTCTGAAAAAGATCCATTCGAGGTCATAGAAGGTAGCACGTTAATATATTTGCCTCCTGAAGCAGGATCTTCTGGGGTAATACTCAAAATCAAAATGACATCTGCAAAGATCTGTGACCAGGATCTCACATAGAATGACTTTGTGAAGGCTCAGCAGGCAGGTGATACTGGCTTTGGGCAATATTACACGGGGCATGTGCAAACCCAAATCATCTAGGTACACTTGTGAAACATAGCCAGGGATGCTTGCTTAGCATACAGAGAGAAGTGGGAAGCTTAATCGAGGAGAGAATTGGAAAACTGGTTGCAGAAACTGCTCTTTTACTGCCCCAGCCCTAGGATGGATCACTGCACTTGCACTCCACAGGCTCGCACCGCAGTGCCAGATCTCTGCTACCTTGGGCAGATCACTTTCTTCCTATCTCTCTCTGCTCCCTTGGATAACCCTGCCCTTTGAAAGTATAAGACCATAAGGGAGAATTATCATATGCATTCAATTTTAAAGCTATTGACTGTTTTACATGGAGGGTAAGACAGTGTCCCTGATAAGTCACTCCAGTTGCATCTTCAGTCTTTCCTGTGGGATCAGAGTCTTACTCTTCCTGCTATTGCATACAGAAAAAAGGGACATTTTTATTCTTAAAAATACTTTCTCAGTATCTGAGGCACAGAAGACAGTAATCTATTATCATGCACCATCCTTTACACAGTAAAGCACCATTCAAATGACTTGCAGATTGAGGTCTGAATGGAAAAACTGCTAAATAACAGTATTTGTAATGCTATGAGGTTTACAATTAATGACCGAGCAGAAAAATTAACACTAAAAACTTATAAGAAAGTAACAGATGTATGATCTTAATTTTGTTTTACCAAGTATGAAAAAAGACAGTCTGAATGGCAAATAGAAAAACACAAATGCACACTCCTAATCTCAAATAAGTAAGAATAGTACTGAAAAAGGTGCTTACAGTGAAGCCCATTATTTAGTGGGATTAATGATAATTAAGAAAATAACTTCTGTAAAAAATTTCTGTAAAAAATATGGGGTCCAACAGTGAAGTGTAAAGATTAGAGGGCAAAGTTAGGATAAAAAATTATAAGAAAGGTAAAGATGAAGAATTGAACAGGGAAAGATCACAGCAGGGGTTAAGATAAATAAGACATTTTTAAAGTACATACAGAGGGAGAGGGCAGTGAAGGAGACAGAAGGGCCTCTTAAAAATGGCAAGAGTAATTTATTGACACAAGTAGTAAGGGCATTGTTTAAGGGGAAAAAATGAAATTAATTCTTCGCCTGAGTGTGCAGAGAGCAGAGGGGACAGATGCCAGAAAGAGACATAAATTTCCCAGAGGAGAAAGAGAAGTGCTTAAGGAAATCAAGATCATACTGGTGCCGGTGATCAAGAAAGTGGAATGTTGGAAAACTTAAAAAAAAAAAACAAAAAAAACTTGCAAGAACAAACATGTTGTATCCCAAAATCCAAGGGAGAGAGGAAGAAATACTGCAGACTCTTAGAACCTGGAAAGCACTTGGTGGGAAGCTGTATGTGCTGGGAGAAATCTGATGCTGGACTACCATACGGTTAAAGCTAAAATCAGGCTGTGGATGCCACCCAGCAAGCTGGTATTTTTGCTTCAAAGACCTTTTGGCAGTAAAGGAAATTTTACTTGCAATAAAAAGGCTGGTCTTCTTCACTTCCTTCTTACATGCCTGGTTTCCTTTCTACCACCTGTTTTTCACAAAGGCAGCCTGTGACAGAAAGGGTGACTGTGAGGAAATGTTCCTGAGGAGTGTGGCCACCACAGCGTATTTCAAATCCCCTGTTGCAGCTCAGTACTTGGTACTGCTCCCAGTGAGCATTTCTACCTTTGAACTTAAGCTTTTAAACAGATCTAGAAAACAGAAGCCTTACCAAAGACATAGAGAATCCACACTAAACTGAAAAATCAGTGACCTTGGTCCATCAAAGCTACAGATCCTAAAGGGTTTGGTCCCACACACACCAGCCCAGCTTTAATATGAGACTCTTCCATCGATGCCACCAGAGTTGCTCACAAACATCCATCTGAGTACACGAGTTTCTGTTCCAGTGAAGCAGCAGCAATTAAACTGGGCTTACAGCACAGATATCATACAAATGGAAATAGCAAACAGCAGTAGAGGGACTAATGTTGGAGGGAGATGGTGTCAGTGACACTCACTTAAGCAAAAAAGTCAGGCCCTAAAAGAATCTGTGGGGAATTTGACTACACTAAGAATAGACAGCAGCTTGGAGCAGCAATGGTGCAGCTGCTATTCGTAGAAGTTTAGAATGGCTATTCTAAACTTAGGCTGCAAGTATTCAAAAGTGGTCAATACTGAAGGATATGCACAGATGCTACCAGGGAAAAAAAATTGCTGTTTGAAGAGCATGATCAGGCAAGGTGCTGAGTGCCAGTTCCTCAAAGGAGTTCCACTGATCTATACCAGTTGAAATCCAGCCCCCACATGCTTCCTTCTGCACCTAGCAACGTGATTTCAGAGCTCTGAATCATGCAGAAACATTTTTTTCACTATGCAAGATCATGCCCCCAGGGCCTAATCCCACTTACATCAAGGACAGACCTTTGAACAGCTCCAAAGCTTGGTATGGACTTCCAATGAGCATATCCAGTCTCATCATCTACAGCACTTCCCAAATTACCATTGAGTAACTGGCTTTACTTTCCTGGGGGTGGCTTGGATAATATTCCCAATCAGAGCATGAACTAAGGCCATGAAAGTAAAGTGGGTTGATACCAAGGGCAATTGCATGCATCAGATATACACAGTGCAGGTGTGGGGAGCACAACAGGGAGGATTCAGTGAAACTTCAGTGACCAGTGGCCAGGGGCTGTGCTCTTTGGATGAAATTCTGCCCAGCTATCACTCGGTGACCTTTGCAGATGATAATAACGTGCCTAAAATAAATAGAAGTGCAACTGAGAAATTTAGGACAAGAGAGAAATAAGAGCAGAAGCTGTAACTCTTTGGAAGATTTATAATTTATGACCATTTCATGGCATGAGTTCAACTGTGACCTCTCAGGTGGCAGCTGTCTTTATGGTGCTTTCTCCTTCCACCTGCCTAGTGAAAAAACAGCCACCGTCTTTGTGAGCATAGATAAATCTGTCATACTGACTTACACAATGAACTCTCTGGAGGAAGACTGAAGTAGTCCAGAGAATAAATCTAGCCCTCAGAAATAGTAGGGAGGTTGTCCAAGTTTACAGCATCTCCTTTTAACCCCTTTGCTGTGGACCTTAGTGACTATAATTATAACTGGCACTGTGTGACACGCTGAAGGCAGAAATCCTCTGCGACATGATGGGAGTCTTGCTCAGGACAAGGAAAGAGTCAGACACAAAAAGCATCCAGCACAGGCCAAGGTTGCAATCTGCAGCTCTCATCTGGCGTGGCAGCCCTCGGCTTTAATGCCTTACACAAGGACATCCAGGTGGGAAAAAATGGTTTTACAAGAGAAAAACGTCTTTGCAGAAGTGCTCAGATCACAAGGACAAAGCACTGAATTAGATCATTAGATTTTAAGGCCAAAAAACATTATTGGTATAGATGGATTAGTGGGGTCCTTCCACTCCTCCCACACTTCTGATGGGAATATGGCAGATATTAAATTGATGCTGAATATAACCCTTGCCAGAAAGACATTGCATAAAGTCTCTCTAAGGCAAAGCATCTTTGTATGCTCCAGCAAAGTACTTTAATCATACCAAATGGCTGGCTGTGAGTGGGGCTTACAGTTTGTAAAAGAAGCTAATATTACTTTCAAATGAATGGTTTAAAAAACGAGTATCAGATGGTACTCTCATGCTCATGGTTAATATTAAGAATTTATATCTAAACAATTTAAAAGGGGGCTTTCAATTGTGATTCACCCATGTAGGGAAAGGTGGTAAATTCTAACAATTCTCATCATAGTCAAAGAATTGCCCATTACTGTAGCTTACTTTGGACACTGCCTACAGATGTGCTTGGACACCTTTCAAAAAGATTTACAACACCTATGACATCTGTTGAGCCACACAGAAGTAGGACCTTAGTATAAAGGCAAGGAAACTACAGAATCATACAACATTATGGCCACAACCAATGCCAACATCACGAAATCCTCTTCAGGCAAGCCCATTATTCTCACCAGACAGTAGTTTTATTCATGCAATTTCTTTTTCCTGTTCCTCTAGTTTGCATCCAAGCTTGATATTATCTCAAAAAAAAAGGACAGTCAACCTACAATATCTGCAAAGTCACATTGAACTTCACCATAGCATGGTTTTGCTCTGGAGAAAGCAGTAAATGGTGGAACAAATGGGTGAAGAGAGGCTCCTGCATCCACCTTTTATACTGGAAAGGCTGCTTTGTAGCAAGGATTATTTTTATTTTCCTTCCAGGTTCTGAAGGGTGCACTGCAACTGGTCTATATTATTCTCACCCCTCTAACATTTTCCTCCTCATCCCTGTTTTGTGTAACATTTAGAGTGAAGATTTACACTCTGGAATTTCATCTGGAATGTTCTTCAAACCTTATCAAATGGACCAGACACGACTTTCTCTTGTTGTGCTTAAGTTGTTTCTACCTTTTTTCCTGCAGTGCTTAGATTCCAGAGATCCACAACATTTGCCCTACCTTAACTAACAGAGGAAACTACTGTGCAAAAGGAATATTGTTTGTCTGAAACTCATGAAATTACAAGGCTTTCTATTCTATTATGGCAATAACACTCAAACCTGTTCTCTACACCTCCACCGTTAGTAATATCGAGACAGTTCCCTCAGCCTTTATCCATATTCCTGCTTTGTACTTATAACCTTCAAAGAACACTGAGGCCTCTGATGGGATGAAAAAGGGCACTGACCAAAGGAGGGCTTGGTTTCCACATGGGTTTCATTATAAAATGGACTGCCAAACCAAATAATCAGAGGCACTAGGTAGGAATCACCTTCTAACTACTTAAAAGCTTGAGAAGCTTTTTCGCCATTGAGGCAGCCTGCAAGCAAGGAATTGGACTGTGAACCTTCAATGCACTTTCCTAAAGGAAAGAAACCAACAAAACAACTTTCAAGAACTTCTGTACAAGCGTCCCTGTCCAAGTACCACAGAAACATTATGAACAACTGTGTGAAGAAATCCTGCAATGTGCTACCCAGGCCGCTAAAGCCAGATGTTCAAAGGTGCTGAGTACCTTCACCTTCCCATGACCTGAAGGAAGCAGGGGGTACTTAGACACATTTATTACCTTGCAGAACTGGGCACTGAGCAAGCCACCCTAGTGTGCTTTTCTCTTTAAACACACATTTCCATACTGCTCAACTATCAGATTCTGAAAGCATTTGGTTAGAAGCTGTGTGAGGCACATTCCAGTAACAGACATGGACTGCAGTTTCCAATATTTAGTTCACAAAAGCTCTGTGGTAATTGTAATGCCCCACACACTGTTGACAGTGCAGTAATGCAGTGTAGCAGAGCTCTGCTGGCTGAGGCAATGATTGAGTGGCTTGTGAAAGAGGGAAAGCAAGAGAGGGAGAGGAGAACAAGCTACTGGCCCACAAGGGGAAATTGCTGTACCTTGTTGATCTCAGGCCTTTCAATCCTACATTTCAGGTCTCATCATTCTCTTTTCTTACCTTTTCCCCCCACAATATGGCTTACATCTTCACATAGCCTCACAGCTCAGTTAAGAGCTTACACCTCTGTAGCATTAGACATAATTACATGGCAAAAAACTGACACCACTTTTGTATAGATCTAAGATGACTACATTTCTGCAAGCATATGTTTTGACCCTCCTAAGTGATGGTCCTTCTCCGACTGCAAAAACCCCTTTCTAAGCATATCTATCTTCAGGAATTTGATTTGCCATCCTCCTTCTCTTTGGCACAAAAGGAGAGCCTCTGCCTTGTCTAAACCAAAACAAACCTCTAAATGTGAGAGAATGTGAGGAAAACATGTAACTCAACACACCCAATATCTTCACCAAAAGAGCAACAAAAACAGCCAAAGTGGGACTGAACTCATCCCTCAAGATTTAAGTCCCTCAAGATCATATCTAACTAAGCACAAAACTAACACCTTCAAGAAGTTATTCTAATTACCATGAATTTTCACAGATTAATCTGTTTTTAAAACTTCACTTGCAGGAGGATAGATTCTAACCTGAACCACAATGATTTATACTCATGGTCTCCACTCCTGACCTTCTCCACACACCGTACGACAGTGCACAACTTGCCTGTATTACCAGCAAGGTTCCCTCCAGTACACAGGTTGCTGCCCAGCCACCACGGTGGTGTCTGAAGTGATGGATTGAGAGAGCTCAGAGAGTCACAGCACATGGTACTACAACTGTAGCAAGCTGTTTTCTTTTTCTTTGTCATTTATGTCTCAAAAGGGGATATTTTTTCTGGGCCTGAATGTGGAAACTCTAAAAAAAGTTCTATGGAATGGCAATAGGAAATGTTGCTTGCTCAGCAAGATTTGGGAAGAAAGGAAATGATCTATTTTGTGAATTGAAATTATCCCCTCAATGAATTTGGCTCACTATTTCTTGTAAAAAAACCTCATGCTTTATTTTTGTTTAAAAAGAAAGTGTCAGCTGTCCAAAAATACTGAACAGCTGTCCTGAAATAGCAGATTTTCCTGTATGTTTTCTTTATGATTCAGTCCATTCCATAATTTTGAAATGAGAATTGCAGACAGTTCTATTTTGCTTGCAAGAAATATGCACAATATGGCATGTCCCTCATAATCTTCTGTGATTAATGTATAAAAACAATCAGAATATATTTATATGATAGTTTGTAGAATTATAGAGATTGATCTTGGTTTCACTCACAGCCAATGACTAAGGAGCACTTTAATCTACTACAGGTGAAAAGGTAATGCAAACACTTGTGTTTATTTAGGGCAGCTATTGGGAATATTTCATTCCGTATTTCAAATACAAATACTCTTTGGCTGTCTCCAAGTTAAGGAAATATAAAGTCATTAGTGTATGGTTTTCTACAATCTACTGTAAATATTAAAATTACACAGGTCATTTGACCCAAATTGAGATTTCTGCCTAGTTTCTTCACAATCTTGGCTTCCAGGGGACTGTGAGAGGAAGCAGTCTCCACCATGGCATCACTGTGCTGCAAATCTCACTCCATAACGCAGTGGGAACGGTATTTCAGGACATTCTTGGCAAAAGCTTCAAGCTCCCTAAAGACTGAGAGAGACTGTTGCCATCTGAGTCAATGCAGAAGCCCCCTTTGCCCTTGAAGACTGAACAATGTCTTTTAAAAAATGCTTTATGCAAATAATCTTCTTGAATCTCTTTTTTTCCCGATATACAGGTTAAGATACTCACCTCCTGGCATCTGGATTACAACTTTGGCACTCACACAAGAGCCCTTACTAAGCAGCCTCCGAGGAAGAGCTTATACGTGCCAGCTACACTTAGTGTTCAGCAGGTTAGGTGAGAAGATTATTTTGTGTAGGCTTGGACTTGTTTTCATAGCAACAAAGGAATTATCCCACAAGGATCTAAGAGGCGAGGTGTCCCATGAAAATCCACTCATTCTACAGAGCACCCATTCAGAAAGGTCACAATTTATTCCATCTGTTACTTCTCAGCAGGTCTGTGTTCCTTCTGCAAGTTGAACTTCCAAGTCCAGAGCTAGCTAGGGTACCTCTTGCACTTCACATGCTAAGGCACTCATCTCCATCCCAAGTCCCTCATACAACATTGCCTTAATTTTATTAATATACTCAGACCAAACACTGAGTCAGTGAACCCTTAAACAATGAACAACAGGCTAAAACTCCAGCAGCAGCAAAGTGCTCATGCCTCAAGTAGCATTCAGATCCCAGACACTGTCTCCTACCCCATCCTAACACCATCTTTCAAAAATCCCCATCTGCTTAATCTCTTTCTTTGCTGTGTTTAGAAGCTTTCTGCAGTTCATGTCTGTTCTGTAAACCATGGAGAGAGACTGGGAAAAAATTGAAAGAAAATAAAACAGGAGAGATTAAAACAATCCCAAATATGTTCTGTGTCAAACTGACATCTGATACACTACATCTTCACTGAAGTCAGTCAGGTGTTCACTTCCTGCCCTTCAAGGTGAGTTTGGCTCATGGTATGGCCTGACATAATTTATTGCCTGAAGCCTAGAGTACCTTAGCTCAGCTTTGCAGTGATGAGGAAACTGCAGACAACTGCTGAGATACTTTTCATCTACTTCGAATATAAAAGTGACCCAAGCGGTCAGTCAGTGACGAACAGCAACATACAAAGCCTTGAACACCTTTAGTCTAGGAGACTGAAAATATTGGACAGAATCCACATGCAGTAGCACAGGGTTGCACTGAGAAATGAGCTCCAGTTACTCATTCAGGTGACAGCTCACCTCAGCCTAAGGGTAGTCATAAAAGAGCAGCCAGGTGCTAATGCACTAAGGCTTGGGACACTCGGTTCAGAACCTGGCCCTAACAAGGACTTTGTGGGCAATTTACACTCACGAGAGTCACTATCAACTGCAGGTGCCTGAGTTAGGAGCTGAGCATCCACACATACTCAAAAAAGACAGACGAGACTCTTGAGGTGGTCAGACTCTACACAAAAGCTGCTTTTCTGCCTCAATTGCAGGGTGATTTTATTCATTGCTAACACTGGGAGAAAAACATGGCCATGCTTTTGCACAGCTTTTCCTCTTGCCCTTGTCTTGGTCCTTGGAACATGTGGAGATGCCAACCATGTTTATTTGCATCATCTGATACATGAGGGATTTGCATCTTGATGGAGTAAACAAGCAGTGACACTCCTGTCACTGCAAAAAGCTTCACTGGGCATGGCTCAAATATATAAATGTGGCATGGGGTTGTACAATCACCGAGACCAATCCAATCTACATTATCAGCGACTTAAAAGATATACTAACTTATGCTTGCTGGGTAATCTTGAGTAGCTCCTTCTGAGCAGGAAAGGACAACAGCACACAATACCAACTGGAATCCCTTCACTTCCTATTCCACGTGACACTGTCTCTGCAGAGAGAGCAAACCTGTGGATGTCCTTGAGGCTTCTCATTTTTGGAGAGGTATTCCTGCTGCTAGAAACAGGTGGGCTGGACAGACAGTGCATGCTGAGGAACCGATGGAGTCACTGCCTCCAAAATGAAGTTGATTCACTGCTTCTCACCAACTGTAAACCCTTATGTTGAAAAACTATAATAATAAAATAACAATAATTTCTTTTGAAAGTACCATTTAACACTGTTTCACATGGGACTCCTCACCACAGCACCACCTGACTTTGCCCTGGAACAGCACACTTCTAGGCATTCAAACACGGTGTTGGTATGCAAAGGGGTTAGAGAGAACAAAGTTAGATCAAAATATCATTTCATCCCTTGGGTCCACAAGCTATTGGCTGTGAATGTAAAGGAATTATCACACACAAGCTTACTTCTACAGGGCGCCTGGCAGGAATGCATTCCCCTCCAGTTAAAGATCTTTCACAGGGAGCAATAGAAATGTTCTGTTCCCTCAATATCTTTTCATTTCTTTTCAAGCATTTATACAAGTATTCAGGGGCTTAACCAGAAATGAAAGTAATTCATTTTAGGTTATGTGTATTAAGAGGCTTTGGGACTCCTCTACCTGTCTGACTGTGTTAAAGATTTTGTTAGCTGACTCTTTTTTTACCTCTAACCAGTAAATCCCAGGATTGGATTATTCTGTCTACCTGAAACAAATTCTCTTTTTACATCAAGAAGCATTCAAAGCACTTGAAAATGTATGGGATTCATTCAGCATATTTACTGAAGAATTTAGTTGTAACTGCTTATAAACATCTGTTGCATTTTAGCCTAATAATTGTAAATAACAGAAATATAATGGCACGTGCACATCAGATGCCGTCTCCTGGAAAAGGAAAAGAAGTTACATTTCTCTTACCCAGCACCTGACTGCTTAAAAAAAAAAAAAAAAAAAAAAAAAAAAAAAAAAAAAGGAAAGTACAACATCGTGCTTGGGGAAGCAGAGTTGATTAATGGACTAGCCTGTTAAACCATCTGCTCTTGAGGACCCAGCTCTGAATCCCAGTGCCCCCAGCTGGGTCAGCACTTTTTCTGGTGCTCAGAAGAGACATTAACTCAGACGGCCTTTGCTTTTAGGAAGGAAGAAACAGTCCACGGAATTTCATTTGCCTTAGTAAAACACAAATATCTGTGAGATTCTGAGCATCAGTGTTAGCACAATTTGCTTTAAAGGAAGTATTTGATCAGCATTGCCTATAAAAAAAGAAATCAGGTAGTGCCACAACTCAGGAGGACTGAGTTCAAAATGTGCTTCTGGGAGCAGAGAATAATCTGATCATCCTTGGAATGGAGTGCCATAAAATTAAAAGGAGAAAAAAGGTACCTGGGGCTTCTCTGTGGCATGCTGAATAAATGTGTTCCTGACATTGTCTTTGATAAGGCCCCTCTCAGCTTGTCACTTGGGCAAGAGGTAATGCTGGCCCAGCAATAAACGCTGTGATAATGCTCTGATCCCTTTGAACTAGATATCACAAAAGCTGGGGGCAGTCAAAATGCCATATAAAGTTAACTAAGCACAAGAGTGGAGGCCAGAGACAGATGCTCTAAGCTGAATGTCAGATCAAGGGATGAGATCAACAAGGTGCTTTAAGAGGTATTTCCTGGTTAACTCAGGAATCTCCAGAAACCTTTGTAGTCTTTCATCCAAGCCTTATGAAAGAACAGAGCATGGATTTTATAAGGCACACGGAGATGCAAAAACACACTCCTTTAACCTCATCAGATCTCACTAGAACTGTTTTGGGTAGCTTCCTTCTCCAGTGCAATGTTTCAATTAGAATTATCATAAATGAAAATGAATAAATTATACAATGAAAATAAGAGCTTTCAGCTCTGAAAAAGAGGCATAACATCCAGTTTCTTGTCTCCAGTGCTAAGTCCTTTACTGTATAGACATTACTAATAACTCCTTTTCACCTGTATAAAACTTATTTATGACCACTTTCATCAATAGCAACAATTAATTAGCCGTTTACTAGTATTTTTCACATGAGAAGTATATAGAAAATGAAAAATAATTGCACAAAATACCATTCACTCAGACAGTCATTGGCTTCACCTAAATGCAGCCTACATAAAACTGTGGCAATTCAAAGCTAGGAGCAACAAAAACACAGCAACTATGAGCAATGGTGGAACATTAGGTGTCCATGATACTGAACCTGGAGTGTTACCACAAGATGAGAAAGGCTTGAGAAACTGTGCCAGTGGCCTTGCTAGCCCCAAAATCCTCACTTAAGCAAGAAATTTCCCTTTGGCTTTGAGTGCCAGTGCATTACTACAGCATTTCCCCCAGCAGCCACCTAGGAACAGGATTCCCAAGGTACCAGTGATGTTCTAGCAATTTTAAACACTTGTTTTTCAAGTCCAGTTCCAACTTGGTGAGTCTGGGTTATGTCTAGTCTCTCACTGTAGATATCTCCCTTGCATCATCACGATTACTTCAATTCCCAGGCTACAGAGGGAGCCAGGAACGTAGAAAATCAGGCAATCCAAATTACTTTTTCCTTTCATGGACATAAATACACATGTGTTTGTGTGCAAATAGATTACGCTTTTTCAGAGTTGTTACTGACCTGTTAGTGTACAGTAGAGAAGGTGGAACGTAATGAATACACATGCAGATACACATACGTGTTTGTGTTAATGTGGTACATATGCCAGGCAGTTATTATGATTACTTGGTGGCAGATAAGGCAATATTGTCCCAGATGGGAAACACCAAAAGTGGCAATTTCTTTCAGCTTGAATGCAGTCTTCAAGGAACTCTCGCTATGCCTTTCACAACACAGACAGAATTGTGATCCAGTGTTTTCAGATTTCAATGATTAGCCATATGTGTTTCACTGAACGTGCCGAGCCAGATACCACTGCCAGCGCCCACTGAAGTCCCCACACTTGCATGTGAATAACAGGAGAAAATCTGCCTCTGATTACTAAAAAAGATGCTGTATTTTTCTCACCACTGATAGTTTATGCTGCTGGTACTGTAACATTTAACGCTGGCTTATAGTACACCTCTCCCCTAGATCCTTTGCTCTTGAAGACATTACAGGAGAGAAGTAACAAAACCATGCTGTTCTCAGCTCCCATTTTCCATGTGCCTGTGTGTGGTGCTGCTGCTTCTAACACGTTTCTCACTGCTCCAGAGCAGCCCATGTATTAGCACTGTTAGGTGAGTTACAAGTGAAATCTGAGCCCTGATGTGCTGTGCTCTGTAGGAATACACTTCAAGAGACGATCCCAACTACCTACCAATTCTAACAGATGAGATAAAAAATGGTTGGAAGAAGAAATGAAGTACAGAACACTCCAAATGACACATACGAGCGTTAGAGGAATGGAATCTGATTCATCCTGCCTAGTGCATTAATCCATGGGCACTGCGCTTACCTCCATTTATCTTTCGAAACCAGGGCAGAAGAGAAGCTTGAGCAGCAAATTTTTTCACATTGAGTGGACAGGAAATGTTAGAAACAAGCAGTAATGGGTGGCTTCTGACTAAAATAATCTTGACATAGTGAACATTGTAGAACGTTAAAGCAACGTCAATATTTATTGTACAGATATGTGTATTCATTGAGCAGTAAAATGATCCAAAGTAATATATGCTATAATAATAATTGAACTCCATTCAGAAAAAGAGCACTGACAAGCAGAGAAGGAAAAAAAAAATCACAAAAGACAATATCCATTTATTAAATTAGTTCACACGGGCATCCAATTACTGAGCAAATAGGACTAGTTACTACAAAGCACTGGAAAAAAAGAAAAACAAAGAGAAACAAAGGCCATATTTCTAAAATACACCATTTACAGCTCATTGGGGTTTGCCAGTTTAGAGCAGCTGAGAAATTGGCTGTAGCACTGCACAGTTCAAAATCTGTAAGGTGCCTGTATCCTCTCTCACTCTTTTGCCTTTTATATGAATGACTACTGACTTTCTACATTCAGCATCACCACACCACACATCAATGCAAACACTGTGCTGTGACCATGAGGGCATTACCATTTACAGAATAGGAGCTGCTAATTCAGAAAAGATTTGGATAAAATAAGACAGATTGCACTTACTTCCAAATTCAAAGAGATGTGGCACCTCTTTATTTCCTCCCCCATCCCCTTCCTCTTCAAGTGTGGGTTAAAAAAAAAAATTGGCCTAGTAGGATTTTGTTTTTCTTATCTCTGGTGCAATTTGATTTATTTAACTAAACTGGCTGTATATTTAAGTCTCTGAGTTCACAAATTATCCACATAGGCTTCCCAGGCTCCATTTTGCATAATTGCTGGTAACAATTCCAGCCATAGGACTGCTTATACAGCACATTTCCCACTCCTTCACCAGATGACTGATTCTTTTTTTGTTTTCTTTTTTGCTTTTAACAGGGGACCGATCATATTGAGTATTGAATTAGCAATGATGTTTCCATAGAAGACTGTGAAACTATTTGGACTTGCAAGTATTTTTAGGAGTATCCAGCTATACGGTACCAGGTGTTGGCCCAACTTGATGAGATAAACTTTCCTCAGAAGCCTGCAAGCATTCAAACAGAATCAACTAACATTTAGTTTCGTCCATACGCCTAAATCCAAAGACTCTGTCTCCTCACAACAACCCTATGGAAGGTCCCAATTTATTCTGTGTTCAGTGCTGGCTAGAGACACATGAGGAGATTTAGAGATGGCCATTTAAAACAACGCTGACCTTAAATACCTTGCTTCTCTGACCTCCGTACATCTCATTTCTTGTCTGAACAGCATGATCACAAACCAAATCTGGCCTGGGCCAGTCAGACGTGAGCTACTTTGCTGGAATTAGCAAGACCCATTTCAACCTGTCCAGTTGCTTCTATCAGTTAATACAAACCACAAGCAAAACAAATAATAATACTTTTAGAATTTCTTCAAATAGCTACTCTGTCCCTGTAACACTACTGGGCTTTCCAGTGTCCCAGAGAGATGGTTTCAGCACTTTCCACAACATTGGCTAAACCCTGGACATCCGTAATGGCACATGAAAGAATTTTCTGCAATGGCCTTCCTTACGGTTCTCTCTTCCCTCCTGTTTTTGGGGCTGGTTTGTTTTGGTTTTTTTTTTGTGGTATGGGTTTTTTTGGTGGGTTTCTTTTTTCCTTTGTTTTTTTTTAAATTTTCATTTCTACTGCTTTTGTCTTTCATGAGCAGTTTTACTGGCCTTGCTAAGGCTGCTGTAAACCATACTTTAGAAAAGATGATGTTAAACAGCCCAAAGCAGATCAAAATTGGCCTGGAACAAGACCACAGTCTGTCTGTGTCTGCATGAAGCATGAAGTTATAGGTAAAACCCAGCATCAAACAGAGAAATAGCTCCCCTGACTTGTCTTTCTTTGTGTGTTTTTCTTGTCCTATCCTCAAGGCAGAGGGGAACAAGGCTCAGACAGCAGCAAAGACATCTCCAACACCACCCATCTGTCCCTAGAAAGAGCAAATTATCACTATGATCTCTCCATCATGGAAAAACCTTAGTCTCCACCACTAAAAGGAAAGGGATGAGAGAGGACTAAAATTAAAAAGTTACTAAAAGACTGACTATTGTCCATTTTATTCCATTTTCTAGTATAATAAAAATATATACAGCAAATTTTTTTCATGTTCAAAGTATTTGGCTTTATTCTACATTTTATTACCTGCTGGCAGCACCAAATTAGGTTTAAATTTTTTGCCCCTGGCCCATTTTTCCCAGCAAGCATAAGAAAGCAACCCCTAAATCCCGTTACACAAGCATCTACCGAAGCCAACCTAATTCAAAGGTTCCTCTTCTCTTTAAAGCTCTCATTCCAGAGAAATTCCCCTTTCCAGGAAATTTGTACTTGCTCCAGCAGTCAATATAACACAATACTATCAACACACTGCCACAGCCAGTTTGCTCAGGTGCCTACAGGTGACAGGAGCAAGAGGCCATGCCATGCAGATTTGGGGAAGGAAGTTGTCAAAATACAGCCAACCACAGCTCCAAGCCAGGTGTCCAACATTTCGGAAGCCCTGTGCCATTGCTGCCAAGGAAAAGTTGCTCCACAGCACTTACTGGCGAGCCCACTGATACCACTGCATTTCGGGGGTGCTACTCCAGACCCCGGGGGATTTTGTGATGGGGTCTAGAGACACCTCAATATTTCAGTCACTATATAAATAAAATATAAAAACAAAAAATAGAAGGCATGGGAGGAAAGCAGAATCCAGATGGAGAAAGGGAGAACAGTCTGTTTTGGTTTTGTTTTGAAAGGGTTTGTTGTTTTTTTCCCCTGAACTGAAACTGGTTGCATTTAGCTTGCAGCCCTGTTTGTATGGTGCAGATACACTAACAATTAATGATGTGCCAAGTGGTTCAGAGAAATTCAATTCAGACCCGCAGATATGTGTCAGTCCCCAAGGAACAAGGGCATTTTTTAAAACTGACCCACTAATTACCCATGAAAAGATTCAGGTAGCAGAGCACACTTGACCTTATTCTCAATGGCAGCAGTAGGTCTGATTCCAAGGAGTTCCTTTTACTTCTTTAGTTTTCCTGCCTCAAAACTTGAAAGGCCACAGTCAGCTTCCTCTCCTTGGTAGTTTCCTAAATTTTCCAGATGATATTTTGTACAATGATGTGTCATTTCGTGTTGTATCAATCACATTATACTATGTCACTTAATACAGCATAAGGCAATATGATTGACACAATCTGAGATGACTTGTCACAACACAACATGTCAACTGGGACATTTATATGTTTTGGGTTTATGTACACACACTGAGCCTTCAGAGGTGGGGGGTGTGGAGAGAGGACACCCTCCCTTCTTTAGAAGTTTTCGTAACACTTTCCATTTCGGTCATCAATAAGCATCTGTTAAATATACTAAAATTTTTTTCTGTTATCTCTCTAAGCTACCTCTAATAATAAACTACCGGAGCCTGAGTTTATTCTAACCTCTATTTGTAATGGACACCTTCTCCTGACATGTATCATGCCCGTCCCTAAGAACAATCTTATTGTTAGGGAGTGGCATAACACAAAAACTCATTACAATTAACCACTTATCCCTTGGTGGCATCTGACACTAATCCAGCTCCCAAACAATTAATTCGGAGTAACCTCACAAAGCAATCCCTAAACAACAGTAATTGGCTAATTCTCCTCTACTTATGGTTGTGCTCATTATATTACAGACAACTTTAAATCAGGCTGTCATCACTAGTTCTTGCTGTCACTGAGGCAACTCAGAAGGATGAGTTACCACACCCATGATCACTTGTAGCCCATCTGCAGATGGAAAGCTCCATCCAGGAGCAATGGGAAGGTGGGAAATCCCGAGCCATGTTCCGCAAGGGCTTGAGAACACAAACACAACTGCAATGGAAGCTGCAGAAATTACGGGACTTTAATTCCTAGTAAAGTACCGCAGCTTCTTGATGAAATTTTAAGGAAAGTAGGTTTGCCATAAGATCTTTAAGCAGAATGGTCTGGTAGAGGAGCCCTGGCTAGGCACTGAGCCTTGAGTCATGATATAATATTCTCTGTGTTTTTAGAGCTTGGCTGTACAGCAAGGCACAGACACCCGCCAGCGACCCAGCACCACAAACAAAGAGAGTTCAGACATGTTTGTGTCTACCAGCAGGCTAGATGTTGTTCTGCCCCATGCCTTGATTCCCCATTTAGCAAGCAGAGCTTGTACTTCACAGGAGTGTTTTGAAGCTAAAACTCACAAACAGCTGAAAGATGCACTGTGACTGTTGAAAAGTAGAGTACAGAAGGATTTCATGAGCCTGTTAAAGTAAACTGGATCTTTCTTGGACTGCTGCCACTTTTTACATCTGGGCAAATAAGTTAGAGTGGCAACTGCACAGCCAGATGTTGCAAATCTATTATTTGGGAAGGGGGGGGGCCTTTGGGGGGTTGTGGCACAGTGTGGTGATACATAGAGATATTGGAACATACTCTAAATATGTCAACTCAGGTACCAGGAATGGTACATTCTCTCTAAGACAGCTCTGTCATCAGTTAAAAGTCGTAGCAAAAACTATGTGATTGACTTAGCATCTCCAGCACAGAGATGAGACAATTGTGCTATGGCATATGGTGCATCCTGACCTGACAAGCAGCTGTAGGGAAGTCAGAAGTGCAGGTATCTGCAGATATGCCATCTCAGATCACATCTGAACTGTGGTGCCTGGCCAGAAATGCAATATCACATATTTGTTCTGAAGTTGCAGAACTACAGAGGGTGAACAAGGAAAATATTAATTACAGTAGATTCAGATTAAATTTGTCTGTCCATTTCCCCCCCCCAAAAAAAAGAAAAAAAAGAATTTTCGAAGACGAAATGCTTCTGTTTTCCCTGATATGTTCACCAGAGTTTTCTGCATCATGGCAGTTCAACTCATATCGCCCATATGGTGAGACTTTTTTTAAAATTCAACATGCAAAGCTATTCAAAATCAATCAGTAATTTTTAAGGAATTGTGAATAAAGAAATGCACTGTTCAGTATTTCTGCCAAGTACCACAATTCTTCCTTACTTCTTAACCTGCACTTACAGATGGGGTAGAAGCTCAGTGGCACAGAAAGAGCATGGAAACTGTACAGATGACACTGAACGGGCTTCACGTTTAGTTTGCAGTATTCCTAATCTGGGAAATCAGAGACCTCAAAGCCACGGACCGTAAAACAGCAGAAGAGACCACATCCTTGGGCAGTACATTGCCACAACTCTCACGATGACCAGCTCAGCATATTTAGTATATCATAAATGGCAACTACAAATAAAAACCAAATGAAACATACAGACCAGTAGGACATTTTTGCTCCTCACTGAAGAATAATCAGAATTCAAAGGCAGACAAATCGGTTCTGAGAATTTCCCTGACTTTTCCCAGAAACACAACCCTAATCATCATCCTTTCAGTGAGGCAGCACTCATCGCTGTTGCACTTGCCCCATCCCACAGCTGCCTGGTCCTCGGCTCAGGGAGGCACTATTTCCCCCCACAGAAAACCATCTGAGTGAGGAAAAGATTTAGCACACAAGCCAGTCACAGCACAGACACCTGACTGTGAGATGGACGTTGCTTCTGCAAGGCAATGTTTTCCTTCTTTCCTTCTGCAGAGCCCAAGCTCTCAATTTTACACAGTCCTTGGGTGTTGCTTATTGCTGGGGACTACCTCATGTTTTAAGGAGAGATGACTCATTTTCAGTACTTTGTCTGAATTGAAAAAACACAAGATGGAAGGAAATAAAAGAAAAAGCAACTATAAATTGAGAACTGTATCCCAAGGGCACATGAAGAGCTATACAAAGGACACAGCACAACAACTAGAGCCTGCTCACCTCCAAGCTCTCGCAGGTATAAACCCACTCTCCCTTATGCTGTAGACTCATGAGATATTCTCCAGTTTACAAAATTATGTTTTTTAAGGCTGTATCAATTCCCTGAGACAATTCAGCACAAGATATTGGTTAGTGGAGAGGGTCAGCAGAAAGCAGGGACAAGACAGCAGGTTAGGAAACCTGAAAGAATTATATCTCTAAACACACAACCTTTCCATTTGGTTAGGTGCACATTGCATTTCTTTTGGTGGTTGAAGCAGTGCCCAGATATACAGTGATTTTTTGCAGCAGCACTTGTCTGAGATAACTTGCTTCCACATGGCTGTTACAGAGATGGCCAGAGAATTCAGCAGGTTAAAAATAACCATGCAAATACAACCAACAGTATTTGGGTTAAATATAATCCAAACTGTTATCACTGCCAGGAAAATACTGCGTCAAATCACTCACAGAGAGAGCACCTGAGCCAAATTTCCTCTGGAGCTCCTAGTCAGTATGATCTGAAGGTCTCATCGTGAAAGGCACTAACATTACCTTCCCTTCATATCAGGTAAATTGAGAAGTCTTAATCCCCACAGAGTACATCTACAATATAAAAAGATCCTTATTGCTGCACATAACCTTCATATAAACTTAGGCCAATACAATGACACACATAACAGAACCCAATCTCAACTTTTTTTTTTCTAGGTTTGTTTTTGGGGGTTCTTTTTAGTATCCTCAGTGCCATAATTTTCACTTATTTCAATGGGGAACGCAGCTGTAGCTGGCCTTTTCAAATATATCACCCAATTGATGCACAGCTAGTACTGAGCACAAAGACCACGGGTCTCCAAGTTTCCCCATAAGCCCTCAAAATCAGCTTATGCAGTGCATTCACCCAGTGCTGGACCAATTTGGTTTGGTACGTTGTTCCAAGTCTTCTCCCAGACAAAGTTTCAGCTCAATGACTTACTGAGGGACATTGACGTTCCTGATTTGAAAAGCCCTGGAGCCAAAAAGCCTGTGGCAGAGCCAAGCCCGGATGCAACACGATGGTCATGTGAAATGTGATTTGAAGTCAGTGTGAACGCCTTCCTTCACCCACAAGGATTTGCAGCCTTGAGTTTCTACTTTGCATTTCTCAACAGAACAAAGCCCAGCTCTCCAAGCAAGTCTTTGGTCAACACAAGTTTCACACCAGGTTCTCATTAAAATATCACACAGAACTTCTAATTTGATGCGACTTCAATGCTCATGGTTATTTGAAACTGATCTAATGAACTTCAAAAGTGGATCAAAGCTCCATCAGCAGAATATTTAGAGAAGCAGAAGTAACTCTGCAGTTTTTGCTTAAGCACTGATTCAATTTTAGTTGTCAATAGCCTCTTTGCAAGGGCTTGTAGGTTTGATTGCCAGCATCCCACTTGGTTTTAGCTGAACTTAAGTGTGGCTCATTATTATATCCTTAAGTGAAGGTAACATCACACATGCAGTGACCCCTGTAAAATTACAAATCATGATTTGGCCTTCCATGAATATTTCTACTTCTCTGCATTAGAATGCTCACATCACTCCAAGGTCCTTTGTATAGTTTAATTATATATCTTCAGTCTGGCATAGATAATGAGTAAACGTATTGCTATTGATGAGTTAAAATTATCACCACTATTTCATTTCTATAATTTGATGGAATAAGGGAACAGTAAATTCTTCCCCATAAGTGTAATAAGAGATTGCTCTGATGTTGCTCTGAAGAAAGGGAGAAGGTGCAGGACAGAGCCCACATCACAGGTAGCTCTGCTGCCATGGAAAATTTACTTGAATTAAAACAGTTAAGACATTCAAGAGTGGAATTGCCCCGAACAATTCTTAGCAAAATATTTCTTTTGATCAAAATATGCTGATTTTGTGGGAACACTTCACAGTTATATCTATTTCAGCAACGTTTTCAAAAGGAAGATCTCTGAGGCCTGGGCTGGACTATCCTGTCACTGGGAAGGAAAAAAAAAAATCATAAACCTGACTTCTTCCCCAAAATTCTCTCCTGTGAAATGCTCAAGAGCCATTGCCTCTGTCCTAATGAAGAAGAAAAACAAGTACTTTAAAATCTCAAAAGTCATTGCAAACACTGTCATTCTCTGGCTGGCCACACACTGAAAGGCTCTTGCTGACTCTGCCTTGCTAGCTCCAGGCTTTGCAAAACATGTGGCATGCAAGTCAAGACCACACAATGATGTGCAGTCGGTATTTATAACATAAATTTCTGTGAGACCTATAACATCAGATTGTGCACAACGGGAGAGGGATGGATATAACATTTTCTTTAATAAAATTTAAAATATTGTTATTCATTTCCTTTCTAATAGGAGTCCAACACAAGAAAATCAAACAGTTGTGGTACAGAGCTTAACAGTGAAACAGCCACACAAGGTGACTCTACCAAGGCAGGAAGATCAGCTGTGAGGAGGCAAAGATACGCAAAAACACCCAAAATGCGAAATCTAGCAAGTATTGCATCTTTTAATTTACTTTGTGCCAGTACTTTAGGCACTTTTTCTGAACTGTACAAGAGCTGACATAAAGGACCTTGAATGTTTAACATTGGAAGAAATCTCTGCACCATCAAAAAAAAAAAAAACAAACAAACTTGCAGTGAAATTTCTCTTAACAAGGTCCTCAAGGGAACTGCAGAGGGAGTCTCTGCACCCACTTATTACCTCCTCTCACTGCCTCACTGCTTTAATTTCTTATCATGTCTTTCTTGGCCTCTAGCACCTCACCAAGGAGCTCATCAATCCCCCGGCACTTTCCACTGACCTTTCCTGCATCACTCCAGCTGTCTCTGGAGCTCAGTTCTCAGGCTTCACTGCTCCAGGTTTCCCTAGCTGCAGCATGAGCAGTCATGGAGCATGATCTCATCTGCCATGTTTCATTGCAAAACAACAAGTATTGCAAACTGGAGCTTTTATCCATTATGTTTTTTGAAAAATCATACGCCACAACTGTGGGGCACTCCGCAGCAACATGGCAAAACCAGCGAATACCAGAGATGACGATGTATATCACCAGAGAACAGAGTCCCCCAGATCCTTCTGCAGAAAAATACCCAAGGAAATTTCAAAATGTTACTGGAAGTTGCTTGCCTCACATTGCATTCAATAAACCTGGATTTTTTCAGGCTGCTGGAGGCATGAGGCACACAGCAAAGCCATGCTGTTGACTGCAGGGAGAATAATCACAGGAACCCAACAGATAACAACCCCCATGATAGGGCATGAAGTCAGGATGGGAGGGAGAAGCAATTTTCTTAGCTAACCTTGTCCCAAGCCTTTAAGGGCTTAATAAGATCCTAACCAACACCTTGAATTATATCCTGAAATAAACAGGTAGCCAGAACAGAGCACAAAGCTCAAGATTTATGGGCTAATAGTAGGTGACCTTCAAGAGAAAGGCTGCTGCAGGCTGTACTCACTGAAGTCCTTTGCAAGAGCAGCCCCAAGCACTGAGTGCCAACCCTGAGGTGATGAAGGCGTGGAGCACATGCATCACTGAAAAGCCATCTACGCTTCCAGAGCAACCATAAATGAAAGAAATAGTGCCATGAGGATTGAAACTAATGAAGTCTGGTTTCTTTTTTATTTGGTTCTTGTGGTGGATTGACTTCTGTGTCTAACATAGCACAAGAGTCTGAAGGTTTTCTGGCAGCAGAGTATTATGAGATTCCTTCCCATGTGGATTCTCTGGTGTTAAATAACTTGCGAAAACATACTGAAACCATGCATCTAATAAATGCTGTCTAGTCGTGTGACTCTTCCCTACCCAGTTTCTTATTTTCCCCAACACTGGGGAAACTGAGTTACCTTGGACTTTAAAACTCTCATTTCACACAGGATAAAGAATGGACAACACTAAACTGTCATATGAAATAGGGGGGAGACACACGCACAGATATATGTGGAATGCAGATAAACTTGATTTTCCTTCAATGCTAAACTGATAGTTGACTATATGGAGCAGTTTTATTCTCAGTGGCAATGAGGGGATTCAGTGATGATATTTTCTGAAGAAAGATACCAGTTCATATTTTGACCTCTAGTGAGTGATCAAGGGACATCATAGTCCCCCATGACAGTTTGTGGGAACACCATGAGTCAAAGGCAATGAATAAAAGTTTGTTTTGGTTGCCCACACTGAACTGTAGGACCTAACTTACGCCAGTCTCTACAGACCCAGTAAGTAGATACTGAAATTTCATTCCTTCACATGTAGCAAGAACCCACCTCAGCAAACAGGTTCAGACAAGGACCATAAAGCAGCTTCCCAACCTGTTTAAAACCACATCGGCGCGGGCAGGATGGGCACACAAGAAATGACAGGTCAGAGTAAAGAACCAGGGATTCTCAATTCTGTGACAGAATATGCTGCTAATTTCCAGTCATACCAATGTAACAGACTTAACAAATAGTCTTTACAAGGAAGGAAAAAAAAGTAATTAAGGTGAGGAGCAGAGTAGAAAACCCTTTACCAGACCTATTTTCCTGATATAACGGAGTAGTATAAATCAGAGGTAGCATCCAGTCCAGCAGTGCTGGTTTCCTGTGCTGAACCACGAACCAGTTACTAACAGACTTTATGCAGAGCTGGAACATATTGCTTAGTCCTACTCTCCCTCCTCACCAAGTCAGCTGCAAATATATTGGTCCCGAAGGCCACTACATGAAATTTCCATCAGCTTTTCTGAAAATAAAAAAAATAGGTCAGTAACCAGTACCATCTTTTAAGAAACTATGGGCAAACCAGGGATTCAGCAACAAAAGCAACAGACATTGGTTAGGCAGGTGGCTGAGTTTCACTTAATTCCAAACCTGTACAATGAGGAACGATGAAACACAGCCCACTCTGTGTTGCAATTAATCCCAAAGGTTAATTTTGTTGCGGGCACATTGTAAACAAAGGGGATATTTATTTCAGAGTCCAAGTCACAACAGAGGGACGGCAAAGGGAAGGCAGTTTGCCCTGTGGATTAAGAGAAGGTTGCAAGACCTGGCAAAGCCTGTGTTGACAGATTCCCTTATTAAAAAGTGTAGCTTTGTGGAAGGCCTGCCATTGATGGCTCCGATGCAGCCCAACTTCAGAAAACCAGGCACAATTGGCAGACTGTGCTGTGGCAGGGACAGTGGGGCTAAGAGGCACTTCTAATTTGTCAAAGTTGTATCTAATTCCACTGAACAAAGTTCGCAAAGAGAGATGAGCAGAATCCACAAATATTGTTCATTCACCAAGCCTTGATGGAAAGATAGGCCAGCACACAGCTTGGGCTTTGTAGAGTAACCTGAGCTTCTCCAATCAACTTTGGATAATTCTGCCTTGTGGGCATAACAGTTTTCCTTGTTTCTTCTTTAATAGGATTATTCCTTACAATATTAAAAAGATAACATCAATGTCTTTCAGTGTCCCCATAAACTATTTCTAGGTATATGAACGGATGCTTCAGGTGGTTTTGTTACTATTTTTGTTATGGACTTATGAGAAGTGAAGATATAAGAGAAAAACATTTGTTCTGTGAATAAATTAAAATCTCAAACTTCCTTTTAAAAGGGAGATACTCAAAACTGACATATTTAGAGCAAAAAAAGGAAGTAAATTATTGTGCTGAGCATGACTGTGAACCAACCTCTGAATTCACTCTATTGATGGGAAAATCTTGTCAAAACCAGGCAAACAGCAATCCAGTGTTTACAGCAGGAGAATTTATAGCAATGGATGTTGGATGAGGTCCTCAAGTACTCAGTTCTTAGGCAAGAAAGATAATTAATGTATATTAAAAAATTATTCCTCCAAATTAAAAGAGAAGCCATAATATATCCTGTCATAACTTAATAGCGTTTTCAGGCGACAAGAAGAAAGAATGCAAACACCTTCTTCATTCCTTTCCTCTGCAAGGAAAAGGAGAATTTATTATTTTTAAAAATATCACCTCATCATATTATATTGTCATCTAGGAATGAGCTCATTTCTGTCTTCATATGTTATTTTAAATGCAGCAGCCCTTCATACTGAGACTGTATGAAGGTAAGAACATGGACATCTTAACATAGCAAATTAGGCAACCAAATACAGCATCCACTTTGAATCAAAATCCGAATGAAATCAAATCAAAAACTGTATGATTTGCAGCTACACAATACTTTCATAAAATTAAGTGCTGGAGAGTTAAAGAACTTGCTTTAAAAGCCTCTCTCAGGAGGGTTTTCATTTTCTAAGGTACCTTATTTGGATGAGCTGATGCTCTGATCTTTGCTTCATTTCAAACCTAGCCACAGCGAGATGACCATTTAACACTGCATTTGCCTACACCTGGATCTCATACGCAGTGCTCTAACACAAATCTGGTCATTGAAAATTACTGCTTACTGGAAGGCAAAACTTGTTTTGCCTGGAAATATGTTTCAGATCCCAATGCTATTTATGGGTTTTCAGCAGCCTCAGCAGCCTCTGTACTCTCCCTACATCAAACAGACCACAGAGTGGATTCCTGGGATGTTATCCCCATAAGGATGACATAAAAGCTTCTGCTCGATGCCACGATTTTGCTAAAAGGTGGTGCCCACATTTTTAAGTGTGGCTAGTAAATTCAGGTGCTTCTCAGAATTTCACTACATATCACATAACCCATCTCATTTAAGGACCACCCATTAAACAACCTACAGTTTGAAGCAGCCAAAATTATCACAAATTTGTTTTTGAGAGAGAGATAGAAAGAGAGAGAGATATCTATATAAAACAGTTTTTAACTTTTTTTTAAAATTATCTGCATTGCCAATAAGCCACAGTTAAAGTAACAGAGATCATTCTACCTCTAAATCAGACACCCTAAAATCACTCAGCAATATCTTTTTTATTAATCAGACCTCTCATAAAGGCTCCACCTTCAGCCATGTCTTGGCACATACCCACAAAATCTTGCTGTCTGAGAGGCAAGGACAACCCTGCTCTTTCCTGTGCCAAGAGAGAATACATATCATGGTGCTGGCTTTCTTTTTCTCCCCTCAAGTACTAGGGTAAATGAGGATGTAAATTTGTTTGTATTTTGTTTACATTTAATAAATACATGCATTTTCAACCCAGGCAGGACCATTCATCTCCTAGATAATCATTTGACCTTCTCTCTAATCTAGAGCAAAGAATCCACCTCAGGGATTTCTTCAACTCAGAAAGTATTCACTTAATATTCAATCTATCACATCTCTTGGGAAATATTTCCACTGATGATTTATGTTTACTACTAAACATGTGCATCTCTTCTTTAGCCTAAATTTGTCTATTTTACACATCAAATTAGTGAACCTTGCCATGCTGTTTTCTCCTAAATCAGTGGCTTTTGTTTTGGAAAACAAAACCAAAAAGTCTGAAAAGTTTTCTCCTGAGTAGGTGTGTGTAAACTCCGAAACTCTCCCTTAACGTAGTTTAGACCTTGCATTCTGCCTGACACATTGCAAGCCAATGAACAAACTGTTGAATTGTTTTTCTGAGGAATAAATAAAAGCATTTACATTACCTAATGAAAGTGCATGTGGTGAAGAAAGAAAAAGGCAGAACCCAAAAGACTCAGGACAGGGTCACAGCACACCACACAGCGTGTTTACCCTCCCACCAAAACCATGACAGCACCTTTTATTGGTCTGATTAAAAAAATTTCTAAATGCAAATATAATCTAACTTTGTGCTTCATTCCTTGTGCTCTTTGAACTGTCTCCATGAGGTGGCATCCTGAAAACACTGCGCAGAATTCTTTGTTGCAGTACAGCATAATTCTGATGAAGCTGGAGGTACATCTGATCATCTACAGCTCTGAGTGCACTTCAGGCATAGCAAGAAGTGATTTGGGCACCAAGTAACAAATGCCAGCCTTTTCAACGTACAAATAAAAAGAAACTAACAGCAAAACATTGAAGATTGTGGCCTTTAACTGCAGCCTGGATATAAAAATCCAGATTTTGCTGCTGTACCTATGCACTTGGGAACTGCTGAAGGATTAGGTTTCTCTCGCAGGGGGCTGCCAATATCTCTTCACCATTTACAGAAGCAGATAGGAGGCAGATGCATTCGGTTACACACAAAAATCCTTCTGGTAGACCCACATTTTGGAGGCTTCCCATGAAAAAAAGAAAAATTGTCTTGCTCTGACCAGCTTTCAAGGAAAGCTTCTGCAGGCTGCTTAGAGTTTAGCAGCAAGGAGAGCTGGGAGCAGGCTATGGAGCATCTCTCTAAATAAAAGGGGAAAATGAGAGGCAAGGAAGTTGAGGTCTTTACTTTGGGTTGAATTGAATCTCAATTTGTACTTAAGAGCTTAGCCACAATCTATCCATGTATAAATAAGATAAAATTTCATTTGTTCTGAAGCTCTTTCCACAGCTCCCAAAATCTTATCAGATAGACTTTCCTGTACTGACCTGACACTTCCAGACAAAAGCCAAGCTTTCTATGGGAAGGGCTGAATCCCACATCCACATCACATTCTCTAGTGCAGAAAAGGTGCTGAGCCACTCATGAAAATGCTTTCATCTTTCTAATACCTTCCATCATTAAATCAAATAACACTGTAAGATCCGAATAATACTGTATGATGGTTTTGTTGTCATTACTCACCCTGTCCTTACCTTCATTAGGCTGTATAATAAAGAAAATTGTCACATGCGTTTTCGATTTAAACACATGCTTTTGGCAAACTCATTTCCAGGTTTTCAACATAATTTTTTTTCTGCAGCAGAACTAAGGTTTACTTCAGTTTTAATTTCTAATATTGTTTTTGCTTGTTTACTATGTCAATTTTTCATTAAACATTTTATTGCCTTTACATTTTTTTCAAAATTCTTTTTTACTTTACAGCTGTTTGAAGACCTGATTGTTCCTTTAATTTTACATAGGTAAACTGCATAAACTGCCTTGACAAATAACCTTGATCCTATTTTCAATGTCAGCAAATGTTTCTGATCATATTTACAAGCTTTATAATACTGTTTGAGGAATTTTGCTGTATTATTATAACATATCTGACATGTAGGGTCATGTTATAGTGATCTCTCAGACACATAAACTCCATGGGATATGGGTATCAGGAGAGAAGCCTTCAATCTGATTCTGGATTCAGTGCAGCAGGAAAACAGCACAGGAGTAACAGGTGAACTCAACATGCATGTGGGAAATGACAAGACACTGTGCTGTTCCAGTTAGGTGGGGGAGTTAGAACTGGTGTTTGGGTTTCTTTTTTTTTTAGAATGCAAGTGACTTTATGATGTCTGTCTCTCCACAACTGCTATTCTTCAAAAAATAAAATACTTTCTATATTTTCATTTCAAAATGGCATCTCACAAAAATGAATCTATCATTGCTCTCTGTTAAAAACTGATTGCTAATGTGAAAAATACTCCACATTCATATATACCTCAGATGCTTTTTAATCATTTTTCTAAAAGTATACTTTTCCTCCTACAAGCAGTAATACTTAAATGAAGACAAAAATAAACAAGTCTCAACAGGAGTAGGAACAAGTGAGGGGTTTGTTTCCACTGCAGGAACGGGGCTACCTCTTCTGGTGCAAGAAATCTTTGTATCTGGGCAGAAACATCACTGATGTCAGGATGGCTGTACGCAGGAAGAAAGACCAGGGCCAGCTGCTCCCATGGCTGCCAAGCGAATGACGGCATCGACCCCATGTAGAGTTACTGGAGCTCTTCACTTGTGGCTCACAAGCAGCAGGGCCACGCTCATGTGGCACCTGGCCAGGACTTGGCCATATGTCTCAGCAAAATAACCACCACAGTCCTTCACAGCAGCACTGCTTTTGCCTGGGAGGGTGTGCTAGCTCAGGAGTCTGAGCTGCTTTCCATTACCCAGTATGGATACACCCGGTGGGAAAATAGCTCTTCAAGGCAAGGAAGATGGCTTTCTACACACTCCAAAAAGCACCAGGTACTTCCCTGGGCTCTGTAAAACCAATCAAGTATAATAATGAATGAATCATATAAAAGGGGTTGGGAATGTTACTCTGAAAGACACATCTCTGCTCTCTCTCTCTTTGTACCCGTGCACACTCAGTCTCTACTTTAGCTCAAATGCAGGCATCCTTTTTCTTTTAAGCACCATCCAGTTAAAAAGGGGGAATGAGAGATTCTGCCACTTCTTGAAAACTCAGCAGCACTAGTCAAAAGGGATGGTGATACAGAGACATTTATGGAAGTCACTGGTACAATCATAATTTCATGGATAGGCTTGAAAAGCTCTTTTGGGGCAGAGGTAAAGAGCCCACTGAGTCATTTTAAAGGATTTACATAAAGAATTTATCAGCTTTGTAGCATTGTGGTGAATCAGAGTCCATACTGCTTCTGCTGAAATTTCTTTATAAACAGAAGTTGTCCATTAATTTATTGGGCTTTTGCAGTTGACTTGGGAAATACAGGCCATGACGAGTGCTCTCAATGAGGAAGAAGTGGCACATGGCAAGCATTGTAGTTTTCACATGACGTACAATATTTTCTTGATGTGAAGAGAATTATGGCTTTATGAGGATTAGCCTTGCTTTTCCTCACACAGAATAAAGCAATTTCAATGGAGAAATTTCTTTTTTATTATTCTCCATTACTTAATATGCACTAAACAGCAGCACTCCATGGTTTCTAATGAAAGAGGAGTCAGGTATCATCTTAATACTTCACAGCCGATATCGCTGCCATTGGAAAAGAGCCAAATCCTTTCACCTTTACTCTCCCAAATAAACCTCACTTCATATATTAGACATTAGGCAGAAGAGGGAGGAATAAAGTATCCTCAAGGTCACCAGGATTACTCAGCAGAAAGAGGATTACTTTAAAAAAAAACAACTGTGGAAGCATCAATTCATATCTGATAGTGGAATCAGTGACCAATAGAACTGGCTTTAAGAGATATTTAATCCATGCACAGTGGATTTCATCAGCTGAAAGGTGAACACCACAGCCTGATGATGACTCAGTAAGCAGGTGTCTTTCTTCACAGTAGCTAAGAAGTGAGACCTAAAAATTCTTAGCTTTCCTTCCGAATAAGATAAAGATAAATTTGGTCCCTCAACTGCAAAAAGAAACATGCAGCTTAAGAACACCCATGACTGACTTTGCAACCAGGATAGAGACCACCAGGAGAGGTGTGGAGTCCACTGGGAGCTGCAGAAAGCTATGAATTCGTTTTGCTGGTGCGTTAGCTCTGAAACCTATGTCCATTTAAATGTCACCAATGTCAATTCTCCTGGCTCATCAAGTCCCATAAGGAAGAAAAGACATGATGGTTCGCACAAGCTGCCATCGCAGGCAGATTGTTAGAGCACTGAGAGAGAGTAAAACTTTGAAGAAAAAAGCCACCCCTGGCTTTCAGTAAGTTAGTGAATGAAAAAATCAAAGCCTTGATCTCAGTTAGGATATCTAAACATTTTCCTAATACAAATAATAAATGAAAATGCTATTTTGTAACCAACAGTTTGATTTGGTTTTTTTTTTTAATATGTAACATGAAGATGAAGAATGAGGCTTACATTTGACACGATAAATACATACACAAATTTACCATTTCATCGCACATCTCTACTGAAACTATTAAACACAGCAGCTGTGAACATTTCCTACTGCCTTGCAGTATTTTGCAGTAAATCAAAGTAATCTGCAGGTTTCACTGCAATCTCAGGGAATTTTTCAATTGCCTCTCTTGCATTTCAAGTGAGATCATTTAGCTGAAATTATGAAACATGCATTAGCGATTAATGCTTTCAAGATTCCACATTACTGTCAAATCACTAATACATTACCTTTCATAATCTAATTTGTTCACACACTAAAGTACACAGAACATGCAGAGCTTAGCAAATCGCCTTCTAAAATGTCACAGGTTTTTTTAATTATTCCTTAAAGTGAAAAGAAATATCCTGCAAGCCTTCTTTCTGCATTTTCATGCATCAGCTTCAGGACTCAACAAGGGACACAGTCATGTACACACTTTGCTACTGGTGAGACACTGAGTCTTTACCAAGACACAAAGCTCTTGTTGTTCCACAAGCATGTCCTTTGGTGAAACATGAAGAAATCTTAATGGACAGAACTGATCCACCAGCCAGAAAAGATGGATTAAAACTGTCATACTATTCATTTATTTATTCATTCATTCATTTATTTACTCATTTATTTATTTTTAAGGGAGCTAGAATAACAACCAAATGCTTACTTTTCACTTACACACCAGCCAGCATTTCCAGTTTAAACTGTAGTACTTTAAAGTGTCTGGGTTACTGAGCAGGTGGGGAGAAGGGTTGAGAAAATAAATAGGATTTTTAAAGAGCACAACACAAAAGCCTTGCAGAGTATCTGGTAACTCTTGAGACATTCCTTCCTCTTTTCTTCCTAAGATGAACGAGTCCTAAACACATTTATTTGAAAGTGCACAGCAGCACCACACAGTACAAGAGAAGAGAGAGAGTAGAGATGAAATTAGGAATTTAGCCTTCAGCAGGATCAGGACTTCCTCTCTGAACACTCTGAATCAGCTGATATTTCCTCATTGGCTGGCCAATGAATAACACCAGGTTATAATGTTGGCCCTGGAGAGGAGAGTGGGAAGGAAAGAGTGACTGACCAGATTCAGACATCCTCCTCCTCTCAGCTTTCCAGCTGCACGGAGGCAGGTGCCTCCTGGGTAGTCCTTGGGAGCACAGAGCACACATCTGGTAGATGCACCAGATTTGTCAGGGTGAGACTCAGAGAAATGAGAAAGGTGTTGAAACCTGTGTAAGGGACATGAGAAATAGGTAGAAGACAGAAACATGGTCAGATGAAGAATACACAAGAGGGAAAAGTACACACTTCAGTGAAGAACAGAACAGGGAGGAAAAAGAGAAAAGGTTTTTTCTTACCCCACAACTAACCCTGGAGGAGAAGAGAGAAAGCAGAGGACCTGGCTATTCAGAAGCAGATGGATGTAACAAAATGTTGGCAAAAGAGGATATGGAAGATGAAATGAAGGAGAGAGCTCGGGGACCAGAGGTTAACAGGGTCTCATGGCTAACACAAACAGCACAAATAAAACGTTTTCTCTCGTTCAGCACGGGTTTCAGCAGACTGTTGTGTTTCCCCAGATAAGTTACAATCCTCAGTTGTTCTACTCAAGTGTTCAAAAAAAAAAAAAAATTAAAGGCACATTTGTGTAAAAGCTCTGGTACCACTTGATTTAACATCAAACCCTCTGCTTGAAATGCTCCAAAGGTCTCCTGAATCTCATTCTCTTCAAGATCCTTCCCCTGCATTTCCCTGCAGAACAGCCACATGAGCAGTGCCTCTTCTTTCCCGGGTCTCTGCGAGCTCAGTGCTGTCAGTCTCTGACACATGGGGATCATCTGTCAGCTCCTGCTCAGATGCTGGCAGTAAAAGTTGATTGCCATGCAGTCATGGCATTTCAGCAGTCCAAGCTGCACTGGCTTTGGAAAATCAAGGGGCATGGGGCAAAGCTGGAAACATCTCACTGGCTGCCAAACAGGGCCACCACATCCCAGTGAGGAACTCCCCTGTGCATAACTACAGCTGACCTGTATTTTTTCCCAAAGCAGAAGTTGTTGACTCCACAACCCACTCATTTTCAGAGACTCTTTTCACACCTTGAATGCATCTTTTGTGCAAAGCCTGAAGTGACCTAGGTGGCATTTCTGAATTAAAAACAATGCTTGAGACAGGCAAGGTATGCACTGCTTGCTGTACACAGCACTCAATACAATATCTTGCCTAGGAAGTTTGTCTTCAGTATGAAACTTCACAACAAAACTAAAACCAAACAAAACCAGCCAACCAATCTCAAAAAACTTGGCTATGTTCCTGCCTCTGCCACAGGCTGTTTTGACCCTGCCTTTCACAAGTCACATGTAAAATGAGGTTTTACACTGCTCTGTCATTGCTGGGGCAGCACTTTTGACACTTCGATGCTATGATGCAATGGGGTTTGGTTGGTTCTTTTATTGACTAGCAAAGTTGTATATTCATACTCCACCTTTCACCTCACTGTAAATGCCTCATCTCTGTTTGCATCCCAGGCTGATCAAAGAGATGTCTGAGCTCAAACGGTCTTTCAGCCCCGGCGTTCTGAAGTGTCCTCTCTCCCTGTGTATCATCCGGAGTTCTCTCACTAAAAGGACTTACCACTTCGGTTGGTTGAAGTAGTAAATATTAAACAAATATAAAACGAAGTCCACAACATCCCTCATCTTTGTGCCCATTCTCCCTCATTCAGTAATCAAACTCCGGGACTATAAATAACTACATAAACAAGGAGGAGCAGACAATTCACCACTGTGGAAAGAGACTGGCCTGAGCTGATGCATATTAGCACACACTGAGCCAAATCTCTGTGCAGGATTGGTTCCTCAAACCTTCCCTTAATGAGTTCGCTGAGTCTCTGACCTCAGCAGTGCTGAGTACAAACAAAACCTGTGCAAAAGAAGGTGAAATTTGGGCCAAACAACAATCGCTGCAGGACAGAGAGGTACATGACAGCAAGGGATAACACAGCGCAGCCGGTGGGAAATAGGGAACTGTCAGCACTCACAGGCGAATGTTAAAGATATATATTTTTAAGCGTGTATTTACACAATCTCAGATATCAGAAGTCGAAGCTAGTCACATCATACCGGCTTCACAGTTACTGCACAGGGGGGAAAAAGCAAAATGCTCTTTCCTATGGACAGAGGGCAGCAGTGTAAAAACCCATGCAGCCTTTTATTAGCTGAATCATCCTTGCTGTAGATTACCTAGGGGTTTTTGTACCTAATGTTTTCAGGGAGATAATTTTCACAGCATACCTCAGCTTCTTAGAATGCTCTCAGAGAGCAAAGTCAATCCTAGGTCACTCTTCCAGTGTAGTTTCCTTTGTACTAAATCCTACTTTCAAGAAAATTCTTGCCATGGTTCAATGGTATTTAACCTATCATATAATATCCAGGTTTACTGTGTTAGAAGAAGCAGAACAGTATTAAGCTTTTCCCACAAGCCTGTGATTGCATTTGACCCAGTAACCTGTATTAGATTAACATTTATTCTACAACTCCACAGCAAGCCTTGGACCTGGCTGAGCAGCAGTTTATAGAGGACACTAACCATTTTTACAAGTGGAGCAGGAAAAGGGAATTGAATCTGAGGGAGTAATTCCAAACAAGTATGTTGCTGCAGCGGTTAAATTGTTTATACGAGGAGTTGGGGAATTACATCTGACTGACCTCTCTTTTTATCTGCTTAAAAGACAAAGTGCAGGTCTCCATGGCGAGTGCTAACTCCTGGGGAATGCTGTATAAAAATGCATCGTGGCAATAGAACCTCAGTCCCCAACAAGGAGGGGGGACCATCAAAGGAATTTAAGCAAGTCAAAATCACCGGGATTAAAAAGGTTTTCACGTTAGTGTACAAACATGTTCCTAAGCATTCCTGCTCACAAACCAGGCACTCTCCGGCACTTGCCAAACAAGTTGGGGGACCAGAGGGAGGAGGTGGAGGTGGTGTTGCTTTTTATTTATGAATGTAGTTTTGCATTAACCTTAACCTCATGTGAGTTTAGCCAGAATACGATTGTTATTATCAGCATTTAAAATAAAGGGGGCCAAATCTTATGCTCCATTGACTGATTAAATCCTCTGAGGGCTTTAGTTCATACAGTTGAAACAACGTCTAAATACTACCGAAAACAAATAAGCTTTAAAATCTGTCAGGAAAAGCACTAGGAAAGGCTACCAGGGTTAGGTTACAGCAGGCAACACCCAGGTCTCTTCCATTTAAAAATTTACAGGGTCAAAAGTTGGGCAAGAAGATTAGCATAATCAAATTTCATTTCACGTGATTTTTCCAACATATCTGAATTTATTCATCATCATCATCTTCTCTGCCTCTTCTCACACCAGTATCATACAACTAGTAGATAAGTAAAGGATATGTTAACAAAAACCCCAAACAAACAAACAGAAATAAACCACATTACACAAGGAATTAAATGAACTTCTAATTCTCTCCCTTTTTTCCAAGTCAAAAAGCCACTCAGTTTCCTGCAAAATGCAAGTATGCTCCCAGAAAACAATGACGCAGCTGAGGTAATACAAACTTAATCTAGGATTTTCAAAGTTCAGCACTTAGAAACAAGATAAGGGAGAGAAGAGAAGAGAACAAGTTCACTGTCAGTATAATTTAGATTCATTCAGTCACCCTTAAGAGCCTCTTCTGATGCAACAGGAGGAATTTATAAACTGAGCTCCAATCTTCAAAACTTATGGAGAGCTGGACAAGAACAGGCCACTCAAAGAATGTGGGGTTTTCCCCCTCACACACCAGAGGACAAAACTACAGCTTGTGCAGCAGATCCCAATGGTGCTGCTGCTTTGCAGAGAGCAGAAATTGTGCTGAAGAAGAACCCATAAACAGAAGAATTCAGTGGGGAGCTTGTCTGGGGTCAAACTCACTGGGATGGCACATAGAAAGGTACAGGCTCGGTGTGGTTTTGTAGGGACACAGACTGGCACTCACTGCAGCGGATGATTGGGATTGGGTCTAGTGAGATGGATATAATCTTTTCCAAAGCAGCCCTCAAAGTGTGGGGTTTTGCAGCAGTAGCTAGGAAGATGTTGGCAACACATCAGAGTTTTGGCTACTGCTGCAGTGCTCCCCACAGCATCAAGGCTGTGTCTCCAACATGCCTCACTATCACCAGAATTTTGGGAGCAGACAAGACCTTGAGAGGGGACACAGCCAGGGCAGCTGACCCAAACTGACCAAAGGGATATCCCACACCATATGACACTGTGAGAAAGAAGGGGAGGGGTAATTCATTACTAGGATATCTGCCTTTCTGAGAAACCATTCCTCCCTGGGAAGTGGATGGGCATCACCTGCTGATGGAAAGCAGAGAATAAATCTTCTGCTTTCCTTTGCTTCCACACATGGCCTCTGCTTCTGTTTTTCTAAACTGCCTTTTCTTGATCCACAAGGGTTTCTTTCCACCTTCTTTTCTCCCTCCTCATCCTGCTGAATGAGGAGCGCTTGGTGGGCACCCAGACAATGTCAACCCACCACAATGATCGTAAGTTAAAACAAAAGAAAAACCACTTAAAAGCAGAAGGTACACATATTGGAGTCATGCACCAATCTTGCATCTTTTTTGTACCTCTAACCCATAGCCCAAGATTTCCAGGAAGGCCATAAATCCCAAATCACAAGGAATTTTGAAAGGATATAAATTCTGACCTGTTTATGAGACATTTACCTCTACTTGGTAAGACTCAGCAGCACAACCTAATTTCACCCTATTCTATTTTGGGTCCAATTAAAAGCTGATGAAATGCTCTCTTACACAAAGATAAATAGGTGTGATTCTGCAGCTCTCAGTGCTATGCGGTTATGTGGCACTGGAGGAACTCTCCCTCCTGTGAAGGCAGGTGGAACCTGGAGGTTAATCCTGTAAATCTGTTAGTCCTCACCCAAAGAAATTGAGGATTTGGCCTGGGTTTTTCAAACCATTTTATTCAGAAAAACAGAAGAGGAAAGTTGGGGGAAGAGGGGAAAAGCAGTGCCTAAGTGCACCTGGGAGAAGCTTTAAAGACAGTAATGGAATAGGCCTAGGTCTCAGATGAGAATGGAATCTGCCCTCCAGATGCCACCTACAAACAGGACTGAGCACATTGATGAAACTGTTCAGCTGAAGCAATTCCTGTCAATACGATGAGCACTGGGCAGAAAGAACAGTGTTTACAAATGCCCTACTTTAAAGCCTCTGTGCAAGGAAAAGAAAACAAAATATTTTTAAACAACAGAACCAGACAGTAAGTGTAAGCTCTATGCAGTCCCTCTCTTTCCTTCAAAATAATCTCATCTTGCTCTTCCTCTTCCCATGCCGGGCACTGAGCACGGTTCAACTTCCAGGAGCAGATGTGAATGGAGAGAGCTGATTATAGCTGGCTGTGTGGGTTTTGCATCCTTATGCTTTGCCTGGGCACAGGATGGCTAATGGGTCACCTCTACCTTCGTCTGCTTTTCTTTTTTCACTGTGCTGGCCACTGAGCACCCATATTTGCCTAGACCTTACAGAAAAGCAACTTTCCAAAAAAAAATAGATTCAAAAAATTACAAGAGGAAGATGACGATAGAGAAAAATCTCACCAAGAGTGAGCTCTCTTTTTTTCCACAGCATTTCCTGCTGTGGAAACACTGCTTAAATGGCAAAATGTGATTCTTCTCTCACTACATTCATTCAAGGACTGATCCTGCCCCTCGTGAAGCTGATGCCAAACTTGCCATTACACCACTGGGCCCTGAATGATAGATGTATCATGGTGGTGATGGATGCATATCACCATCCTAGAAACAAGTGGAAGAAATTGGTTCTGATTTAGCCTGTTCAGCATTAGTGGGAGTCGTAAAGCATCAGGAGAGTTTTCCTGTATACGGTGTGGGGGATTTAAAGTTCCTGCTAGAGAAAATGTGCTCAGGTAGAGCCATTTAGCAGTAGTCAGTAGCATTAATTACCTGTGTAAGACACAATATGGCATCAATGCAGCCTTTGGATTCTGTACCCCTCATTAACTGTTTCCCCATTAACCTTGACTGGAATCACATTCTAAGCCTAAGTAGTAAGATTTTTCTTTTTATTTGTGAGCATCCCCATTTCATCCTTGAAGCTCCTCAAATTCGTATTCATTGTAAATGGTCCTGCTTGTAATAAAGTGCTAGTGGAAGTATTTACTGTTTGCTGCTTAATTTTGTCCTCATGGAAGTCAATGGATGCCAGCTCCAACAGTAGTTAATATACCTTTGAGCACATGCTGTGACCTTTCTCCAACTCATGCCTGACTTCATTTTCAGATCTCATTAAACAGGAGAAATTATCCTCTGAAAGAGCAAAACCAGAAATGTGCAGATTTGCTGCAGAGCTACAGAGGACAGCTTGATTTAAAATGCACCATGGTAAAGGGGAGGGAAAGTGGTGGGGGAGGCAAGATCCTTCTCATATTCCCGATAACAGTCATATGAAAATAAACCTGAATGAGAAAGTAGAAGCTTAGACAGCCACTGTGTTGGAGCTCCTTTAGCTTTGTTTCTTGGATGTTTTTTGGTGTTTGCTCTTGCTAATGCAAGCAATTTGAATGAGGAGCTCAGCTGCCAGGATGCCAGGAATTTTATACTTGTGCTCTGGCTCAAACACTGTACTGTTTGGAGGTTCCTCTTGCATGTTTAGCACCAGAGGGCCTAAGTTCACATGTGGGCACAATACACTACTCATACAGCTCCCCTCTTCTCCTATTGTCTACCCTGGAAGCGAACACCCAAGCAATCCTGTTTGTCTAAAACCAGCCAGGCAGCTCTCCAACATTTTCCCTGTTCAGTGAGTACACAGTGGTAGCAAGATACTATTTATGCATTGTCTCCCTAAAGCCTCCTAAACCAAAATTATGGTTTAGCTGCTGAAATTCGAATGTGCCTTGGCTGAGAGACAACTATGAGCATTCCAGCACAAAGGAGGAAAAAAAAAAAAGCTATTCCACAATATACCAGCCTGAGAGAGCCTACAGGAGGGCATTGAGAGCAATCAGAGATCCAGAAAAGATGGTCTTGGGCTGGGGGTAGAAGACCAGAGGGATTGGGGGAGACATTAAAATACTGCGAATGCACAGGGCACAGTAGATAACGGGGAGAGGCAATGGTTGCCCTGCAATATGCCACAGCCTGCTACAAAGAAGAAAATTCTTTTCTATCTCTGCTGAGGATGAGGCAAGAAATCAATGGGTTAAGTTACAGGAAGGGAGGTCCCAGGCTTGTCCTTAGAAAAGCCTTTCTAGCAGTAAGAGCTCTACTTTGGCAAAGATTGCCTGAGGAAGGGTGTCAAATTTCTGCTATGGGAGGTTTTTAAGAACAGGTTTGCTGCACATCTGTCAAGGAGGGTTAGGTCTAGTTGATCCTGCCTTGAGGAAAGAGACCAGGCTAGATAACTTATTGTCCTCTCTACCCCCATTTGCTAAGGTTCAATGATACACCTTGCTATACCAGTGAGCTAGACAGAATTAAAAAGCAAAGCATCAGTGTCTTCACAGGCAGCCTTGTAAATTCTTAACAGGTAGAAAAATCTAGCAGTGCAGGAGCCAGAAATTTGTTCTACAGATCCTGACCTGGAAGTCCAGATGAACCGTGATCCTGCAGCAGGCAGGAGGCAAGCAGGCTGTGAACCATGCTGGGCTGTGACACTGCTCTCCAAGTACAGAATTCAGTCCCCAGGAAGTTTGCAGTGAGACAGTAAGAAAAATGGTGCTGCCCTCAGATTTCCTTCACAAAGACAAGAGTATTTGTCACTACCTGCAAGTTCAACCAGAACTATAACAAAGAACATCAGAACAAATTATAAAAGCTAGAGAGGTCAAACCTACCTAACAGCATTTTACAGTGTGTGGAAACAAAAATTCTAGCAACTCTGACGAAACCCATAAACCAGCAAAAGTTCCAAGGTGATGTGACCAAATTCAAGCTAAACATATCAGATGTATCCACTGTGAATCAGTGTTCCTGCATATTTCCTGAATAAGAGGGGTTGGATGGTGGTTGGTTTTTTGTCTTGGGGTTTTTTAATCACTTTCGGTTCCTACCAAACAAATGGAAAGCTTTGAAGTATTTGCAAGCTACTAATGCACATAAGTGTACAGGTCTGAACACTTCTAGTCTGATACTTCTGAAACTTGACTCACGATTCTGCAAACAATGCCAGGGGAATAATATAGTGCATTTGACTGGCTCAGAAGTACCCAGGTTTTGCATTTTTAAATACAGATGTGAAATTTCATATTGTTCCCTTTATAGATAATGAGTTTTCACCTTCTAATTTTTAAGTGTGTCTCCTTCGTGTCGTAGTGGTTTTCTCCTTTACGATTCAGCCTGTTTCCAGTGCTCTTAGATTTCTTGTCTCTCCAGAGAATACCCACAAAATCATAGAATCATAGAATGATTTGGGGCAGAAGAGACCTTAAAGACCATCTAGTTTCACTCCATGCACCATGAGTATGGACACCTTCCAACAGACCTGCTTGCTCCAAGCCCCATCTAACACAGCCTTGAACACTTCCAGGAATGGGAATGGGGCATCTACAATTTCTATGTGCGCCCTGTGCCAGTGCTTCACCAAACTCACAGTAAAGAATTTCTACCTGATATCTGATCTAAACCTGTCCTCCTTCAGCTTAAGGCCATTCCTCTTCATCTATGAATACTTGCCCTACTAAAAAGTCCATCTGTATTTTAACTACTCTCCTGTATTACCTCTGAAATATGGGACTCATGTTCAACCCTGGAGAACTGAAGGAGCTTTTGATTATATACAGATAAATAGAGGCTGTAATATCTAACCTGGCTTGGCATTTTTGTCACATAAAAAAGGCTAAGTATATTTTCATTTCCAGATCTTTTGGCCACTGCCTTCATTTGATGAACTTGTTCTCCTGTAACATTAGGACTTCATAGATGGAGAGTTTGGACCATCTCCATTTTTACTCAAGAGGTGAGTGCAGGTAACTCTTGTGTTCTTGAAGAGGGAGGGAGGGCCAGAAATTACATGCAAATACCAACTTCTGCCATGTCATCTCGAAAGAGGCAGAAAGGTGTCTACTTGGCTGTATTTCTGTGAAGCAACAGCTACATCCAGTGGTCGCTGGAGCTAATTGACACAGGGTGCTTGCTAAAATCTGAAGAGGCATGGAACGGGGGAGGGGAAGGGCCAAGGGGAGGAGTAGTTTGGTTTTCAATGCAATGACCACTGCTTCTCTTCTCAGGCCTGCCGTGTCCCCATACAGCTGTGGTTTAACTACAGAAGGCAAGCCTAACTACTATGAACTGTGACAATAACGTGTTCTGTTTCTAATCACTCTTGTACAGGGGAAAATAAATTCTGATTTTAGTAGCCTTTCTGCATGCCTTAAAACAAGTTCTTTGCCTTTATTATATATATATATATATCAGTTCAGAGAAAATTTGTTGTTGCTTATTGTCAGTTTTTTGTTCTGTTGGGAAGCTTTCTACAACCATTCAGCTCTGCTACCATGACACCTCTCAAAAGCAGCATTTCCAACACTCACAATACCTAAAAGAAAAAAACAGGAAAGGCTCCTTTCAGCACATCAGGGCAGCATCACTTGTGCAGAGACCTCGAGGTCAGAGCAGAAGTCCTTATTTCACAGTTTTTCCAGGCATTACACACATAGATGGTTCTTAGATCCAGCCTGCAGTGCCCACCAGAAAAGCATGACGTGTTTTAAGACAGGAGTATTCACTTCTGCTTACCAATTCAAATAGCCTGTGCAGGGCACAGGGATTACTTTTTTTATCTGTTAGCTCCCATTTGGAAAATTCCTATGGCATTTAACTGAATTGTTTGTACAGAACTTAACTGGTCATTTGTACAGAACTACATAATCAGCTTTATTCTTCTGCCAGAATTCTGGAGAATAGTTAAAGATTAAGGCAGTAGCCTTTGTCTAATCATTAGACTACTTTAATTTCAATTAATTAAAATTTAAGTTGTGTAAAGGTTTCGTCCTCCTTGCACACTGTAAAACACTCTGATAAGGAATGGAGCAAGTCTAATGGCTGCATGAAACACTGTCCGCATCCTTCCAGGCAAAGAAGAAAAAGCTGTGTTCTGCCACATTTCCTGGACACAGTTTTTTCTCCTAAATGCTTTGATGCACCAAGAAAGGCAAGCAGATAGTTAATTAACTACTAATTAACCTCAAGGCTGCAAGATAGTTAATTAACTCTTTAAGTATCAACCTCATTAGAGCTTTGCTGAAAATGCTATGAAGTGCAGAAAGGTAGAAGGACGGAGAGAAGAAGGAAGAATGTAGAAGCACGGTGCAGTAAGAGGAATGACTTGCATCAACGTGGTCTGAGGCATTTGATATGACTCACTGCATTAACAAGAAACCATTGGAAGATTTATAGGAGCTATGTACAAATTCTTAGAATGGATCAAAACTATTTGTGGCCATTTCTGCTCCATCATTCCATAGAAGATCATTTTTATAACATAAGGTATAAAAAGAAGATGTTATGCAGAGATTCTACCTCTCCTCAGCTCAAGCAGCAGCTGCATGCGATTTTCTAGTACCAAACATGCAGGTGGAGCACACTGAAAACATTTTGTACAAGACTGCTGCCTCCATGTGCTCCCAGCATTTGTCCATATACATTTCCTTCCCCCCCTTCTGCCACACCAAGAAAAACCAAACCAAACAAAAAAGAAATTGAAGTTAAAACAGCTTGTTTCTTTGGGGTACCAAACCAAACACAGCACAATGAGAAAGCAGTAAACTTCCTGAAGGTGACAAGCAGGCTGAGCCCTAGGAACTAACTTTCAAGCTCGTAACTGATCACCAAAGCACAGGAATCAGCATTTATACACCGGGTTCAAATTTCATAGCTGCATCACTCTCCCCACCAATGCCAACTGCACTAAGGCAGGCACACAAAACATCATTTTTGCTACTCCATCCTCCCCCAGTGAGGTGAAGAACGTGGTCCCCATCTACCAGTTGCTATTATTACTCCTTTTTGTGCTTGCATCACCCCCACACCCTCTCTGGAGACACTTACAAGCCTGAGGAACAAAGCAAAGATGGCACTGCTTTCCTAGTCCCTATGTCTGCCTGCCTGGTGCTGTTAGGAATTGAAAAGGCTTCAAAAGTTTCAACATACCCATGATACCATCAAGCCAAAACATTTAAGGAATCTAAATAAACCTCTAAGGTTCCCAAAATCAGCTTTGTAGTTGTGCCAGCCACAGGCTGCCAGCAAAGCCAGTCTTCATCAAAATCAGAAGAGCTGGAATCAACATTTACTGTGAGGGGGGAGCAGAATTAAACCCAGTATTAACTGTTAATGTATCTGCCTGCAATAAATAATGTCAAAAGGATGCAGTTGAGTAGTTCTAGGGGAAAAAAAGGAAAGTTGTTGTTTTGCCTATTACAGAGTACTCAAAACCACAACACAAAGACATTTTTTCAACAAGTGAACATATTTCACGGTATCTGGAAAGCACAGGGACTTGAGAGCCAAGGTGGTGTAACCGGAGAGAGATGTGCTCACAGAACTTGAGGATCTGTTTCAAAAGAAATTAATCTTGGGGCTTAATTATGCTTTGACTACTCAAATGAGATGACTGTTTTTCTTTTAAAAAATAAACATTTAAAAAATACTTTTCTAAAAAATAATTTTTTTTTTTTTTTTTTTAAATGAGAATATAGCTCTAGAAGACATAAGGTGCCAGCACAGTATCACTACCCTTGCATGGAACAAGCACTGGAGACTACTACAGCTGGCCAAATTAACCTGACAGACCTGAAAGTCACTATGTCATCCCAGAATACTCATGTCTCTCCTGCTGCATCCCTTCCTGACAGAGGACAAAAGTCCTGATGTTACCTTTATCTGGATGCATTTATTTGAGAAAATAAGCAGGCTGTGGTTATTTTGGGTTTTTTTAATATTTGATTTAGTCAGACATGTGGCTACAAAAAAATGCAGTACTTAAACACTGAAAGTCTCTGCATTTATGTGGCATCACACAGACTACAAAGGTCATTCCGCTGTCAAGATTTTGCCATTCCTGATTTTAGAGGGCAGTCTCCCTAGGAACATACTGGTTTTCAGGCAAACGGAAGCAGTGCTACATCATTTCTCTCAACAGAAGAGATGATTTTGGGCAAAGCATGATATTTCACCAGGTAAAAACTTCCCTGGACAGGATTGATGGGGAAAAAACAAAGAAAAACTGGATTTGTAGGGTTTCCAGTTGACAGTATTCTTATCAGGAAGGAAGCTGTCAATACTTGCTGTTTTTCCTGGAGCTTTAGATCACCAAAATGAGGTGGTTACATTACAACTTCACCTGCCATTTTAGAAGATTAGTTTCCAGCTGGCAGCACCACAGGGACATGACTGAACACCGGCAGCAAATGTGTTCTGGAAGTACAACCCGGTATTCCAAAAGAACATAAACTACCCGTTCCTCTTGCTTTTTCAAGCAGCCCAAGTCTGAGTTTTGATTGTATGAGGCTGAGTAATACCAGCTACATTTCAATGAAAAATGCTTCAGTTTTAACATTTTCAGTTAGTCCCAAAAAACAACAACAACAAAAAAAAAAATTCAGTATTATATCTGGAAGCATCTTTGAACCAAGCTATCTCATGGAGATGCTTACCTTCCAGCATTAAAATGTAAAATTAATTGAAAATCAAAGTCCCCCTTGATAATTGCATGACAGTAAAAAGAAAGATGCCAAAAATTGTTTCCTATGAAAGGAACATTTTGTTCTCCCAATTAAAACACAATTGAGATCCAGAGGTGGTGGGTTTGGTTTTTGGGGATTTTTGGTTTGTTGGTTGGTTTAGAGTGATCCAGGTGAGCTCTCTGGTCTCTCACCAGGGCTTAATCACTCAGCTCAGGACTGTTCTACCTGCGAACACCTGGGTCTCACAGCTCCCCTTCCAGCAGGACACTGTAATAAGGATAAGTCTCATCAGAAGGCACCTCAGTCCTTCAACTGTCCTCTTCCCCCTGCTCAGTCTTAACAGGATCCATTTTTCCCAGAGCAACAGCTTTCAAGGTGAACAACTATTGCACATTGCCAGAAATATGGTGGTGCAGAACCGAGGCTGAGGCACCAGGTTTTGGAAGGTCTGATCCTTATCCAGAGGATGAAACTGAGAGCTTCAGAAAATTCAAAAACAGCAGGAGAGAGAGCAACCTTCAACAGAGGATATTTGGCACTAAAGACAGACATCTTTTTCCATAACGTTAGGGTCAATCACATTCTCTCATCACAGTAGTTAAGTGGTTCGTTCAGATTCAAGCTTCTGATGATTCTGGAGTATTTAAACTGAAGAATGAAGGTTACAGAATGCAGTCATGTCAAGACAAGAAAACATGCCATTTCTTTCTCTCCTTGCTACTGCAGTGGCCAATTTTTTTTTTATTCCGGAGTGGACTCTAGCAAAAGAAAAGTAAATATGCAAATTATTTTCGTCCCTAGAGTTCCTGGATCTCTGCAAGTATAAAGTGGATATGATTCCATCAGTGCAAAGGTCACATATACCCTATTCTTAAATCAGACTGCTGCAAAATCCCTCAACAATTGAGGAAGAAGATTCATGGTGATTGTAGCAAATATGTTGAAATATTCATTCCTCAGACCACATCTTCCTCTTTACCTTTTCCTGATTTTTTTTTTATTCCTCCAGTCTTACCCTAAACTCAGTTTTTCCATTGTGAAAGACCACAGCCTTAGCCTGTAGCTGGAAAACCCCTCTTTGTTAGTAACCTTCTACCTTTCCATTTTTCCAGTTTACACTTCAGTAGTTGAACAACACAGGAGATCTTGAGTAACATTTCTGCTCATGAAGGGGAAAAAAAAAACCCCAACAACAAAAAGCACCATCATCTTTTACCAAAACAAATCCATAAACCTACAATAAACCTTGCCAGCAGCTTGGAAAGGAACACATCCTACAGTGCCTTCTGCCCAAATGTACAAACAACCTTGTCTATCAGTAGGCAAGATAACAAAAGAGACAAGCAGCTTGCTCTGAAGTTGTTGCATGGCTGATTTAAAGAGTGACGCTCCCTCATATTTTCTTATCAAAACAAAGGGTATATTCTAGACTTTGCTTGATGATGCTCCTTTTGAATGTGTGTTTTATCAATTGTATTAATGGCTCTACATTTTCTGTTTTTCACAGAATCACGAAATCATCAAGGTTTGATGAGACCTTCAAGACCGTCAAGTCCAACCATCAATGTGGCACCACCATAATAACCCCCAAACTGCATCCCCTAGTGCCACGTCCGGATGCCTCTCGCACACTTCCAGAGACAGTGACTCCACCACCTCCCCAGGCAACTTCTTCCAATGCCAGTGAACATTTCTTTTCTAATATTTAATCTGACCCTCCCATGGTACAACTTAAGGCCATTTCCTCTCATCCTTTCACTTGAGACATGGCAGAAGATACCAACCCTCACCTCACTACAGCCTCCTTTCAGGGAGTTGTAGAGAGCAGTGAGGTCCCTCCCTGAGCTTCCTTTTCTCCAAGCTAAACAGCCCCAGCTCACTCTTAGGACTTGTTTTCCAGATCCTTTGCCCTTCTCTGGAGCGGCTCCAGCACCTCAATGTCCTTTTCGAAGTGCAAAGCCCAAAACTAAACACAGGACTCGGGGTGCAGCCTCACCAGTGCTGAGTACAGTGGGACAATCACTGCTCTTAAACTGCTGAAATTAGTATTTTACCCTCCAATACTTGAAGCAAATTCAGACCTTCCAGATAAAAGCCTTGCCACCGGCTGCAGCATAGACAGCTGACTGAAAACATGCAAATCCTCTTTAGGTTTTTGTATCCTGCCTTGGGACAAAGCTGCTGATGTCCAGAGCTGGTATGAATGAGGCATTACTGCTTGCACCAGAGCCTGGAATAAATATATTCTTTGTGAAATTAGTACAAAAGATAGGACACGTAATATATACTTACCATTGGTTTACATGCATTCTGCACCCCAAAGTAGCTTGTTTGTGTTTGGAAAGGCTTGGCTGTGTTTCTACAGACCTGGCTCAGCTGTCTGTTGCAGTCAGACACTATCCTGCACTGCTAGTCCTGGGCTCTGGATTCCCCACACCTGGTCTGGCCTCTTAACCCTGCCAAGGTTCAGGCACTGTCAGCTTGACCTCCCTGACACAAATGCTTATTGTTTAGGATCCTTATTTTGAGATGCTGCATCTACAGTCTACCTATTATAACCAAGAAGCATGCTGTCAAATCCCCAAAAATGTAAACATGTGCTCCAGTGAGCAATATCCCCATCAGATACTTTGGGTGAGCGTTTAACTCTTCATGAGCTGGTGAAAAGAAATATCTTAGCAATATGCTTTGCTCAGAAACAAAGCCCTAGAGTCATGAACCTGAGCAAGAAATACCAGATGCTGGCCTGTCCCCTCTGGTGTCCAGAGTGCACACAGTCATTTGGGCTGTACGCTGTGTCCTCCAAGTAACTTTTAACACCCCCCCTTCATTTTCTGAGATAGGCATGAACCTCTGGACACATATCTTGGCCTGTCTTGCCCACCAGACATCCTCCTAATCAAGATGTAAAGTACAGAAAACAATCAAATATGGCAAAATCCACTGGAGCTGGCACACTGAAGTAGGCAGTACAGATACATATTCGTTTATCACCGTTTGCAACACAAAGTAGTAAAAATCCAGAGATTCAAGATGTGGCCTATATGTTCTCCTTGTGCACGCAATTCTCATTAAAGTTGATGGGAGCTGTGTGCCCATCCTAATGCAGAGTATAAACTCCAAGGAGCGAAGTACACCATATGTTTCAAAAAAACACCAACACAAAAACCAATTTATACTAGTTCTCATTCTTCTGAGAAGTCATACCTGACAGGGCACTGATGGCTGGACACAGGGCCTGAACTCCTTTTTATACAGTGAGAACTACTCCTCATGCTGATGTATTTCCTGCAAAACCTCCAGGAGTTAGTTACAAGTTCAGAAAAAGAAAAGGTGGGGAAACCTTTGATGTTTGACCTCCTTTCCCCCCATATTTTTATCTCCCACTCAAGGATCCCAAGTCCTCCAATCTTTGTATCAAAACCCAGAAAGTGTTAGATATCAAAGCCATTTTCACTCAGGTAAGAAACATTTAAATGTGTCAAGCCATGGAAGCGCGAAGTGTGGAGTTCTGCCTCTGCTGCTGACACCACTGCGCTAATAAAAGAGCTCGGCTTTCAGAGCCAGCAGAACCTCCATTTCTAGGTGCACACAAAATGAGAAGTTTACAAGAGACAGTGATGAACCACTTTCTGGCAGTTTGGGGGGGTTTAAACCCATTTAAGCTACAGCAGCAGTGAATTAGAGATGCTGAGGCAGCATTAGCCACGTGACTTACAGCCAACATCTTGGGCAGAAAGCCTGCTGGGAAAACTTCTGCTGATTACTTCCAAAACCAGAAATTCAAAGCACAAGAAGAATCTTTGGCCTTCAAAAAGGTCACTGGATACTTAGAACACACAGCAGCTCTGCCTGCCCCTTCCTGGGCTCTCTGTTTCTTTATGGCATACAGACTCCTGTGGAATACAAAACATTCCCATTGCGTTACAGCCTCTTGGGCAACATTTTCTGTGATGAATATGACCAAATGGTATCAAACAAATGTGGAAGAAGCTGGAAGGATGTCAGGCACAATGAAGAAACTTAAAGACCATTGCAGAGTCTGGGGAATAATTCTGTCAATTACTGTTTAGAGAACACCAGGTATTAGGCAGAATTTGATTATTATTTTCATGTTTGTAACTCATACTGCTCAGCACTCTACTGAGTGGGTGAAAAATTATATGAGTGGCCAGCAAGCAACTTCAAGGAAGTATTAAGCCTTCTCCTTCTTTCCAAGTAATAACAAAGAAATGGTTTGATCAGGTCTCAGGCCTGCTTCCAACACTGATAAATAGCTTTTTCACCCTCAGCCTGTCAGCCAGACACATTGATCTCAAACGATTCTAGAACGACAATTCATTGAAAACTTAACACCATTCAGAGCATGTAAAATAAATTTTCTCCTGCACAGAGAAGTAGGAAGAAACCAGTATTTTATCTCTGAGCACATGTAGCAAATTACTTTGACATTTTAAGTTTATTCTACAGAAAATACGGGAAACTTCATATTTCTGTGCTGCGTACTTAACATACAGTCTTCTGTACATGTCTGGGTTTGGTACAGACATCATTAAATAAGTTGACCTTTGCTGCGTTCCCACGTCATTGGTACAGAATAAGGACACAGAAGGAGTCTGCAAAATTCTCTCCATTTTCCCTCCTTGTAGGCAACCAAGCACACATCTACACAAATCAGTGGCAACAATTGTAGAAGCCAAAGGAAGGGGGTCTGTTTAGTGCTTTACCCTTGAATTCATTATAATAATTTCCTTGGTTTTAGGAGGTAAGAGCAGGCAAGTTTTCTGCCCCTATACTATCCTCTGTTCCCTCATCAAGGAGTTTTCCTGGCTCTTCTCAACAGGCTGGGCTTGCAGTGATTGAACTGTAAGTCAGGAATGAGCATGATGATCCTTCACTGGATCAACTCTTCAATATCCTGTTAGAGTAGCCAGACTGTAAATGCACCTTCTTTGCCTCAAGCAGGACCCTCTCAGGCACATCCAATGAACCAAAAGAATGGGCCATACCTCCTCCATGGCAGGAGCAGAGTACTGAGCACAGCAAGCTGAGTTCTGGGGCTCTAACATAGACACAACCTACTTCAGCGGTGCTTACAGAAGTTCCCAGAGCTGGTGGGAAGCCTGTGCCATTATAGGCAGGCAGGTCAAACCCACAAACCAAGCTGGTGATTTTTCATTTCATCTCTTACCATGCTCTGATCTATTATGATCTATTTTTTCCTTCTTCAGCTGGAGCTAGAATTGATCACCTTAGCCACCGTGATCACCCACCCATGAGGTGAGGGACAGATGTTGTCTCTGGGGAATGGAACTGAGACAAGTTCACTTACATCTTGGGGGAAAAACAGTTTCATAAATATAAAACAACATCTACAAAGCAGAAGTGTGACCACACTTTTTCCATGTAAATAATGTCATACTTGGGAGGAGGGGCCCTTCGGTGATATTTCATGAATGGGCTCATTATGTTGCACCTGACCCACAGACATTTCAGTTGCCTTTTTGTTTTATTGTTTTTCTTATTTATTTTTGCTTAATGTGCTATATATAATAAAATGCTTTATGATGCCAAATCCTGTTAAGACATTGCACTTTGCAGTGGCATAACGTCAGTAAGCTTAATCAATCTATACTTTTCGTATGGAAAGATCCTGCTGTGACATTTGATCATCATGTGATACTCCAAGGAAGAAAGAAGGATTCTATCCACAGATATTTTCAGAGCTCTACATCAGAATCTTCAGAGTAAGTTAAGGTTTGCTTTCAGTGTCATCATCATCTTTTTACAAATAGAAAAATAAGAACTGCATTAGCAGGAGTGGGCCTGACTCCAGATGGAGGCCCTGTGGAAGAATTTGCACAGAGTCCAGGCTAGCTCAGATTCGTGTCAGCCTCCAAGAAAAACATTCAGGAGAAACATTAAATCCTCTAAAGGGAAATATTAACAGATATTCATGAATGGAAACAGATTATTAATTATTTCTCTCTCTCTTTCTTCACATTTTTTATTTTTCGTGTAAAATGTCATGTAAAGCCTGACATTGATAAAAATGGCAGGAAATGTTCCTTGCTCAATTAAATTCCCACTAAGACCTGCTTAACATCTGCTTGGCAAACCCTTCATAAATGCATGGCATTAATATTTAATAAAAATATCTATAGCTTTGTTTGGTCCTGGAGACATTTCATACTTTGCTCACACATGGTGTTTCATATAATTATTCTCTAAAGGCTGTCACTTTAGTCCTTTAGCAAAATGAAAGCTCCAATGATGATTAAATATAGCAAGTATATCTTCTGGAACATAGTCTTCCTCCAGGAGACCATTTCTACTGACTCTTGGGTTATAAAGGAGAAGGGCAGAAGGGAGAAAGTGGAAGAAATCAGAGGAAAATAGAAGACCTCAATACTATTGTCAGCACAGTTTGAATAAAGTCAGTTTGTAGGTTCAAGTAACACTACAAAAAGCAGAGCTCATTCAGAGCAAAAAAGTGAAAGCAATTCTTTAGCACTGTTTAGTGTAAATATAACACCTACTTGCAGGGAGTTGCTTCTAAAACCTTATCAATAAATCTACTCCATTTACTTGATTTATTCCCACAGTAATTCTCACAAAGCCACTGCACATCTGGTACAGCACCTCAAAGATACCCAAATCCTTTGTTTCAACCACCTGGAGACTGCTAAATTTCCTAATCTTAGAAACTACCCTATAGCAAGGTCAAGCTGGAGCCAGACACTCCAAGAAGGTGAGAAAACAGTGGTGTTACCTGCACATCCCAATCCCAGCTGGGACTGAGTGCAGAGACCAAAAAAGACCACACTCAGCACTACTAAATACACCTAAACCCTCTGAATCACTCTCTCAAACGTATCTTGGCCATTTCCATTCCTTTCCAGATCTTCTAATGTTAGTCTCATGAAAGAAAAATAAAAACTCACTTCGAATGAGACAGACATCAGTATTGTGTTGAAACTTGTTTGTATACAGAAAAGTTTTAAAAAATTCTTGAGGGGAAAATAAAAAGCAAAGAAGTCAATAAACACAGCTCCCCAGGCTTCCCTCCATCACCTCAGATATATGGTACATTTACTAAAGACGCCACAGTAGGATCTAGTACTTAAAATAATCACTTGAAAGATTGCATATGTGTGTGTGTGAAGCACCTCCAGCTATTAACACTTCTCAACTGTTGCTAGAAAGAGGGGAACAAGAAAGAAATTTCCCAAAACACTGGACATGGAGAAGCTTCATTGTGAGTCAAGCTTTGGTTCCTTCTTCCCAAAGAAAAAAGGATTTTTCTTGTGAATAGGAAAGATTTTGTATCAGTTGGCTCATGAAGTATAACTAACTAGAAGTGATAGGATGAAACTGCGTATGGGGCAGGGGAAGAGATGGCTATCTGGAAACATTTAGCAAAATGGCTAAATGTTAGCCATTACGCTTTGGAATAGTCTCTCAAGGGAAACAGCTGAGCCCTCTTGATTGAGTCTTTCTGAAACTGCCTAGACAATGGATGGGGGAAAAATTACAATAAAGTACAGTCCTCCATCTGCAAGAAGCAAAAAAAATGGTTTTCAGTAAGCCTCTTCCACCACTAATTTCCATGGCCCCCTATTTTGCTGAGCTCTCTGTTGATGGAAAATGAGTTCTACTTGACAGTTTGTGGCTGGGGGAAGGGGGCACCCCATGACCCCATCGTGAAATGCTCTGCCAGTGTGGAAGATGTAAATTCTCTCCCATCACATTGCCCAGATGAGGGTACAGACTGCAAGGCAGCAAATAGGTTTCCCTGAACTCACACTATCTTTGCTGTGAGTAAAGGGTCAAGAAGTTGAGAGACAGAGTTCAAAGAACAATATGAAAGAATAATGTATTTGGACTGGTTTTGTCCCCTTAATTGTTTATTTGTAAGTATGGACTTTACTGCTCCATGAAAAAGGCTACAGGAGAATACAGAGTTCAAAACCATTTAAAAAGGCTTATCAGATGGGAGCTTACTCCAGGGATCTGTGTAATTATGAAAACATCGCCACAAAAATCCACCAAGGAGTAATAGAAAACTTAGATAAAAGACATAAAAGGGGCTACATCCTTGATCCAAACAGATCAACATGGCTTTCTCCAGCCAGTGGAAACATGAGGATTTACATTTTTAAAAATCTGACCCCGGCCCTGGAGCTGGCTCTGGCAGCACAGCAGCCTTTGTGATCCGAACAGAAGCAGAGCTGCCCTGAGCATACTACTTAGTATCACACTTTGGCAATTTTTTTTTTTTTTTTTTAAAGATGTCTGTTCAAAATAAAGTTGTGAATTCTGTGAAGTCCGAACGGACTTTTTGTGGCATGGGCAGGTCAAGATTTAGCCTCGGTTCTTATATTCCTTCATAGCTACCTGCTACTGTCTGACACTGAACGCCCAATTACATGAACCTTTGAGTGTCACACAATATAATCACCTTTTCTTACTTTTGATCACTTTGTGGCACTGACCAGTCCAGTCCTTGGTTAGCATTTCATGCAGACTTGCAATGAAGGAAAAACGGTGAAAGAGAACAGTACTGAAAATACACCTTAAGCGCACTATCCCTCCTCAAAAGAAGTTAAAGAAAAAAAAAGAAATAAAGAGTCTCTTTTCCATGAAAAACAGTTATGATCACAGAGTTTTAGGAATGGTAGCACATTGGGGTACACTAATATTGTGCAAAATTTGTCTAGAGACCCCTCAATACGGATACAACCTACAAGAGTTACTGTTCATTAAAACAGTATTTTATAAGCCTGAGAGCCAAGCTCAGGTTTATGGCTATTTTTCACTAATCCTTTCTGTTTCCCCAACTAAATTTCCAATGTTTTGCATATGGCTACATCAAAGCTAAGCATAAATAAAAAGTTCACATCCAAAGAGCCGCTACATCCTATAGCAGTGTGCTTGTAAAGTGCACATAAATAAAAAGTGAACTTTTGTTTAAAGCTATGATTTCAGCTCCGCAGCTTTAAGATAAATTCTTTTTAAAAATCACAATCAAGTTGTGCTAAAACAGAAACTAGTAGGAAAATGTTCGTAGCCAGAGCTGCAACTTCTTATTTTCATGCTTTAACTGACCACTTTTCCTTGAAATTTGCTTTAAATTTGTTGTGTTACACAAGAATGCTGTACGGAGCTAGTTTTCCAAAGATTCCACTTCAAGCAAAGCCAATGGTGACAGATCCCCCAATGAAATATTTTGCAAGTCAGTTCAGTCTTTCAATGCTTATCTATCCACACCAATCATTCAAGTTTGGTCTTACCTGCTCCAAACTCATCTAAATCACTCAAGATTATTCTAAAGTGTTGTCTGGCACCAACTGACAAAATTCCTGGGCAGCTTTTCTCAGCTCTAGGGAGGGTAAAACCCACAGTATTTGGCTGTTAACTTTTCTTTGTATTTAGTCCATCTGAAAAATTTTAATTGGTTCTTCCCTCCACCACTGTCAAAATACTGTATTACCATTAGTAACTTCAACCATGTTCTCACTGTTGTCAGATATTTAGCAGAGTCTAGGAAAACGATATGTAACATGCTCTATTGGACAACCTCCCCACAAATGTGTTTCTTCCCCTCAGAGTTTTTCTGCCCTCCTGATAACGGCAATATTCTACTCAAGTTATTATTTCCCCACCTTCCCCCCTCCTATTGCTTTTCAGCTGTTTTGCAGTGCACACTCAGAGAGAGAAGCAAACAGTATTCTTATTCAGGCAAAGAATTATGCTGCACTTCCTGCTGGCAAGAGGAACAATAAACATCCCTTTCAAACACTCAAGCATCGCACACTTGAGAACAAGTTGCAGAAAACTGTAGCAGAGCAGCCAGACACCACCGATGCTATTCTGTTTGTCCCACACCCCTCGCTGCAGAATTTGACATGGAGAAAAGAACAGATGCAAACAGCAACACGAGATGTTCGGGGCGGGGGAGACAGACACCTGGGCACTCGGGAGAGGGACTGTGTAAAAATGTGCTGATGTGTAATAACAGAGCATATTGAAATGGTGAAGACAGGACCATCTGGGGCGTCATGCTTCTGTTTCCTAATGGTTACAGATCCTGTGGAAATGATAATGTTCGCACTAAAGGCCCTCTCAGCAATATTTTGCAGCCTGAACAACTCTTTTTTTGAATTGTTTAGTTAGCTAATGAGGTTGGGGAGAAGTCCATCTTAGGGACCATTAGTTAAGGCTTTAAGACATGGAGACTGAAGAAAATTACTGTCTGAGGAAGTAGCAAAGCTTCCCACTTGTCAGCCAAACACATAATTACACCAAACACGTGAGCTGCACCAGCATTTCTTGGTCTTGCTGTCCAGTCCTGGTACACAACCTGGGCCAAGTACTTGCGATTCCTTACAGGATTCCCCCGTGCAGCTCAAAGCCATGGAGCAGTGACAGCACAGAGGGAAACTGCACATCTCAGCAGGCAGATCTGATGAGCGTGTTGACTCTTCGGGGTCATTAAGAGGGGAAATCTCCTCACAAGTGTTTAACCATTGTGTAGGACACACCTAAGGTTCAAGCATCTTTTTAAGAATAGGAAATATTATTTTGCATTAACAGAGAGCAACAAAAATTGGGTGAGAAAGTTAAGATTAGTTAAGTGTAGAGTTTTGTTCTGCTTAAAAATACAACTAACAGTAGCAACAAAAAATAAATATTTTTTAAAACAAATAAATATTTTCCATGTCTCTTCTTGTCTTGGACTAATTTTTCCCTTATGCCATTATAACAACATGACAGTTTTGCAAAGAACGGTGGAAGGCAGAGACAGGGCAGTAACTCCAAAACACAAGATTAAGCTATCCAAGTGTGAGGTGTATCTGAACAAATGGTTACTTAGCCCTTGAATGTCTGTGTAGAGTCTGTTATAGGCCAAGCTGTTTATACCTGTAACACTCTTAATTATTAACTTTTTACAAAGTCTTTACAAGCAGAACTTTATATTAAAGTGCAGAACCAAACTCTGTTACAAGAACAAATGTACTGTTCCAGGAGACCAGTTACTGCAAGAATTTAATATAATGTGAATCCGCAGTTTTTCTAAAGCGGGCAGTTTTAAGTCTGTACTTGACACACATAAACACATGCAACCACTTTGCTTTTGCTACCATCAGCTAAAACCAGACAGTGTGTGAATTCCCACACGCTGCTCGTATGAACAGACATGCACAGGTAGGTCTCCTAAGCAGAGACACAGCTCACACGCTGTACCACAGAAAACACGAGGAGCAGAGTTAACTAAACTCTGCTATTGTGAGGGTGCGGGAAGTAGCAGTGATACTAAGCCAAAAACTCCTGTGAAAACACAAGGAAACTTAGCTGGCAACAGACTCAAGAAAAGGAAAAAAAAATTATTGGGAAAGAAAAGTCCTCACAGAGCAGCTTGAAAAGCACATTGCTAACATCAGGGATCTTGCACAGCGGAAGTGCAATGAGACACAACACTGGGATTTCATTCAATGTCTTGTTTTCCCAAAACACAGGTGATTGGAGAATTAGGCTTTTGCCTATACCAGAATACAAAACCATTGCAGTGAAGGTCAAAGAAAGAACTAACAACTGCCTGTCACCTCTGTTTTGCTAAAGTCAGCTCACTGCATGCTGAAGTTTGCGTAAAAGTCTATTCTTCTTTCTTTTGGAAGCCTCATCTTTATTTTGTTACCTAAGTAAGCTCTAAAAAGTTCACTATGAGCATCTCTCCAGAAATTCAGAAAAATCTGACCTCAGCCCACCATTCTTCCACTCCAGCTAAGATGCATTTCACACAGAATTGAGAAAACATCAAACTACTTGGGGAAAACTATGTTTCTGGAAATGATGGTAATATTAGGCTACCTTTTTGTCTCTTTCTCTCATTCCTACTCTGAGAAGTGAGGAGAAACTCAAACTCATCCCATCTTTAATATCTTCATACCTCCAGCTGTGGCCCCTGGTGTCTCTGCTCCAAGTCCTAAATTTCTTTTCTGGTCTATGATGCCATTTCTTATGCCACCAGTTCTTCCCAGAAAGTTGCTTCCTTAATAAAGTGACTAAGGACAACACCTGTACAAATCTGGAAATACAGATTTGTACACCTGAAACAAATCAAGAAATACAGTTGCCCAGTTTTGGTTTTTTCCCTCTCCAGGTTTCAGTAACCTTTCAGGAAAATATCTCCTTGCAGACCGTGAATAGAGGAAACAGAGCTAAGCAGTAAAATGCCAGTTCATATCACTTGTGGGGATGATGAGATGTAACAAACGCTACACTGCAAATAATTTTCTTAACTGTTAGAGTAAGAAACAAAGATATTTCTGAAGTTTTCAACACTACCAGAAAAATTTCTCTGTGGTATTTACCTTAAGGCTTGGGGTACTACACCAAAACCAAGTTTACCTGCAGGCTAATTGGAAGCAAGATCGACTAGCCTCTTTCACACCAAAGTATAATTTGGTTACAGCCCTACTGAAATAATAGCCATTAGCAAAGGGAGCTCTTACTCAACATTAAAACTGGAAGTAAATTCAACCCTGAAAGTATATTTTCCATATGTGCCTTTTTCTGTAGCTGCTTCATGCTCTTATTTTTGTTTTCTGGGCTAAAATGCAATAATCAGAAAGATCAGCGGACCTAGACAGCATTTCACTGTGGTTTTAATGTAACTTTGGCAAGTGTCCTCAATCAGAAAAGAGCTTTTTCTGTACTTTGGCTTCTGGACATACCTCTCTTAGGGTTTTAACTACACCAGTTGTATTCAATATTAACAACTATGCTCTTAAACAAATAGAAAACCAAACCAAAACAAAGCCTTAGTCCTTCCACATCTTACTTGTGATAAGTAGAACACATTTGATTTCCTATAACAGCAAAGTGCAGCACTTTAAGTACAACCCAGTAGAAACTGAATAAACCATTTAGCTGAAAAGTTTCAGGGAATTTATAAAATAGAAATAGAAAATGCTGTTTACATTTTAACAACATCATTATACTTTCAATGGCATTTCTGCCTGGGAATTTTGATCAGCACAGGGAGCTCATTAGGCAGTGTGAGTAGATGTAACTATAGAAGAAATGTTACGGGATTTGGGATAAAACATACTAAATTACTACAATCCTTCTACAGTTTTCATTCAATTCTGAATGAAGCATTTTGGCTTCCACAAAGCAAACCACAGATCTTTTACAAAACATTTTTCAGAAGACTGTTTCTCCAACAAACTGTCAGGTAACACTGTGTGAATAATTTCTTTTCAATTTGGCAGCTGAATTAAAACTAAGAAAAAAAGAAGAAACCCTTCAGTTCATGCTGAACTGAGTTTGAATGGGTTTAGGTTTTATCTCATTGGGCCAACAAAACACAGACTTCAAAAAAGACCACACCATTTCACTTGACACAGATACTTCTATTAATAAAACAAAAATAAGATATAAAGAAGATTGAGATTCATTGCTTACTTTGTGGCCCAGAGAGAACATCTGGAGAGGAAGTAGAAAGTCTCAGTCCTGCTTCCTCACGTGGCAATTGCAGTCCATACCTTACTTCTCCACCTACAGAACACATCATGGTAAAATACATACAGATAGAAATATTACTCTCACTTTGCTCAAATGATGCTATTTAATGACAATGCTATAGTATCAAAAGCCTAATATAGCCTAGAGCATAGCCAAGAAACAAGCTCTCCAACACACTACCTTCAATGTTCTCACAAAAGTCATTCTCTTCACCAACGCAGGTCTCTTTTAACCCAAAGTGAACTCTACCAGGAGGAGAGACGAAGGAAAACCCACATGGTGCTGTCAGGCTCCTGAGGGCACTAATGAGCCTTAATTGCCCTGGTGAGCCTCAGCTGGAACTCCCAACCACATTGCCCTTGCCCCTAATGCCCCATCCGTCTGTCTGTCGTGGATGTTCACTGGATCCTCACTACTGCCCCATGGCGCTGCTCAGGGATGGCCCTGGGGTTCACCATCGTGGAAAATTCAGTTACATAAACTAATGCCGGAATACTGTAAAAAAAAAAAAAAATTATAAAAGTTTCCACTCTACAGAGATTATATTCAGCAAGTTGCCTCTCTTCAATTTGATTAGGAAGTTTAAAAGGTCACAACAGACCACAGAGTATTTATTTGCAACCTGGCAATGAGTCGGCCTTCAGAGTACGGAGTTGAAACACCTTGCTGAAGCAGCCTGCTCTTCTGGCACCTAAGATACTGAAACTATTGGCTGACACGAGGAGTTTTATGTCTGTGGAGCATTTTCTGAGCTAGCATAATTATATTTGAAGTTGTAGCGTGATATAAACTGCTTTTAAGCTCCATAAAAAGCTTGTGGTGGTCTGCACAATAAACCTCTCTAGTGCTATCAGGCAGGTATTAGTCAAGAAAAAATGTCTAGTTTTAACCCTTTCCAACAAACACTCAGAAATTTACCCAAAATCACTCACTTGTTTCCATATGCATTTTTAATGTTTTGGACACATCACAAGTCACGAGAAAAAATTCACTACCTCAAATTTCAGCTAGCTCTCTAGGAGCAAGGGCCCCAACACCGCTGAGAAAAAACAGCCCTAAATATAGCACGTGCAATAGCGAAATTTGCTCCTATTACTTCAGACTCCTGGGATCAAGACATCAAGTTAGTCATAAATGCTCTGTGACATTAAGTTTTCCAAAGATACCAAAGTAAACTTGACTAGTAAACCATAAATTTATGAACACCAGAAAACCCCAGTAGGCAAAACTGAATCTTTAGGTTAGCAAAGGCAGTTCCAGTGTTATAATTTTATTAGCTCCTTACTACTTCACAGCTCAGAAAGCAATGAGTATCTAAACTAAAGCAGTATCTCCACATCAGACAGGATTTTGCAAGGCACTATGTAAGCAATGCAAGAAAAAGGAACGCAGATTATGCAAAACTCAGTGTGATAACCTGAACAATTCCTATCTTTTGTGCAACTGAACGGCACTGCTACCAGCAGGAGTGCAAAATCCCACGATGCATTTCTGAAAAGGAAAGTCTTCTCTCCATCCCAATCAGCCAAGTCAAGCTTCTACTTGCAAAGAGCCCCAGGGGCTGCCTGTATGAGACTTCCAACACCCTGCAACAGGTTTGGGGTGTTGCCTCATTCTGGGGAAAAAGCATCTCTGGGAAGACTCTGGTGGGAGCTCACAGCCAGCAGCACGGCATTCACATGTATGGATAGGATGCTCTAAAGGAACTGGACTACAGACATGGGGAAAAGGGGATTCTCACAATGGAAATTATCTGTCCAAGGTCCCACTCTCTTTCTACCACTACTCCAAGGAAATACCCCATCCAAGAGCTTCCTAGGATCTACTCCATGTCTTTGAAAGAGAGTCACCAAATAAAGATCCTATCCGACCAGCAGTTAACAAGCAGCATGTTAGCTAATAGCCTGAGGGAATCTGAGGGCGTTATACACTCTAATACTCTGTTCATTAGCTGTAGTAACAACCAATTTCAAGGTGATTATTGCCATTATAAGCTATGATCAATTTTTTAAACATGTTTCCATATTTATCCAGTTTAAATCTGGTGCAATAGAGCAAGGGGAGCACCTGTGTTGAGAATTAGACTTTTCCCCAGATTAATATCTGATTTTCCATCAAAGAGAATACAGGACACATTCTGTTAGGTTTCTAATTGTTTCTACCATAAACCTCCACCACACTGAAATATGATCTCTAATAATTTTTAGTTTGAACTTCCTATACATAATCCATCTGACTAGATGGTCCTCAGCAAAAGCCATTAAAGCAATTTGTTTCACTTACATAGAGGAATAAATCAGCACTTAATTAGCTGTGTTTTATTATTAACAGCACTGGTGAGCTGACCATATGCCATGACTTCATCTTTTCACACAGAAAAATGAGAATATACTGATTGTTTTTATTATGTCTTTCAACACTCAGACAGGGTTCCAATGAAATTAAGATGGAGAGTTTTGCAATGTTACTCAATGATAAATAATAATATCCTACAACTCTATCCTGGCTTTTAGGATTCACCTTTATATGCTCTTTTACTGGAAGCATTTACTAATGTCTCTCACAGCAGAAGAAGATATAAATATACCTTAGATTGTTTCCAGGAGATATATTATATGTAGCACAGTACATTTCTTTGTGGGCCTTCAAATATACTGGCTTCAAAAAGTGGCATATGTTCAGCTCCAGAATACTTGAGAAACAGTATGCATTTAATGTAAAGAACAGAAAGACACACCTTCCTAATTTTTCAGACTTAATTGAGTCCAGCCTGCAAATCCTTATGAAGTCAGTACAGTACCAAATAATACAGGGTTTGATCCTCTGCCAGGACAGCCTTAAACTCTTTAGTAGACACAGCGGCAAAATAAAACTTTCTTGAAAACATTACAGATTGATGAACTGCTTTGGAACAAGTTCAGCTGCACAGACTTTCTCCACTCTGGACAGACCCAAAATGAACCAAAGGTTCTTTGAGCTGCATACCTACGAAACATGGTGGCAGATACAGGCACAGCCTCAATTCAGCAAACAGCAGGTGGTTTATATATGTCAAAACAGGAGCAGAGAGCCTTCAAATTCAAAGGCAGCCGTGAAGTTGTTACCTCTTTCAAAAAGGAAAAGACTGTACTCTATCTGACATGTTTCTGGGGAGAGGTGGGGTTTGTCACCATGAGCCAATGCGTCTATTCTCAAATACCTCTAACCAAAGATCTGTCTGGACAGTCACACTCAGAGAGCTGTTGTCAATGACTTGATGTCCAACAGGACAACAGTGACAAAAGGCATTCTTCCATGGTTGGTATTGTCAGTGACATGGACCCCCAGCAAGTTTGCCGATGACACCTCACACTGTGAGGTGCTCACACGCTGGAGGGAAGGGATGGCATCCAGAGGGACCTGGACAGGCTTGAGAGTCAGCTTGTGCAAACCTCATGGAGCTCAAGAAGGCCAAGTGTAATGTCCCACACTTGGGCCAGAGCAATCCCAAGTACAAATAGAGGCTGGGAATGGAATGGATTGAGAGCAGCCCTGAGGAAAAGGAATTGGGGGTGTTGGTGCACAAGAAGCTCAACATGAGCCGGCCAGGTGCATCTGCAGCCCAGTGAACCAACTGCATCCTGGGCTGCATCCAAAACCGTGTGGGCAGCAGGTGAATGAGAGGATTCCCTCTGCTCCGCTCTGGTGAGACCCCACCTGCAGTGCTGCATCCAGATTTGGGGTGCCAACCTGAGAAGGACATGGGGCTGCTGAAGCAAGTCCAGAGTAGGCCATCAAGGTGATCGGAGACATGGAACACTTCTCTTATTGAGACAGATCAAGAGAGTTGAGGCTATTCAGCCTGGAGAAGTCTCTGGGGAGAGCTTGTAGCAGCCATTCCAGCAGTTAAAGGGCTGCAAGAGAGCTGGAGAGGGACTTTTTATAAGGGCATGGACCGACAAGACATGGTAGAATGGCTTTATATTGAAAGAGGGCAGGTTTGCCTTAGGCAGAAATTCTTCCCTGTGAGGGTGGTGAGACACTGGAACAGGTTGTCTAGAGGAGCAGTGGCTGCCCCATCCCTGGAAGTGCTCAAGGCCAGGCTGCATGGTGTGCTAAGCAATCTGGTCTAGTGGAAGGTTCCCTGCCTATCACAGTGGCATTGGAATGAGATTATCTTTAAATTCCCTTCCAACCCAAACCATTCCTTGATTCAAAGCCACATGCAGACTTCAATCTTGGACATGCTGAGGAGATGCACTGTGCCTAAAAGGGTCAAGGAAATTAGCATGTACTAACTCCATTGCAAGAGCCAACACCAAGAGGAAAGGGAACCGTGGTCTTTTCCACTAACACCTTTAGGTTTCCCATCTCACGGCACAGAGAAGATGCTGTACCGGCAGAAACTGTCACACCACTACTAGATCATTCCCTCTTGTGTCATCCAGCACAGTTCCTTAATCTCCCTTTCCTGATGTGTGTTTCATTACTAAATCTCCCCCACATTCGGAACTGTTCGGAGACCATCTGCTCTTTCCTCACAAGTGGAGGGTAATGACTTTGGCCAGCCTGACTCAGTGCCCGAAGGAGTTACTCTCCCTGTTAACACAGGTGTGTGTGGGGGAGAAAGTAGGTCAAAAGTTAGGACTGTTTTTACAGCTAAGGCTCCTCCAGAGAACTGTTAATTTCTCCCTTTCTCCTCCCCCTAGAAACACCAGGCACTTGCTTACTCTCAGCTGACAGCCTCCTCAGAGGAGGCACCACCAAACTTTCTTAGTTGTTTCCAGATCTGAAGCGCCCACGTTCTGTCTCCAGACAGGATTATCTGAATGAAAAAATTCTCTGAGGAGGAGTGAATGTCCCAAATTTCCTCTTGCTTTCTCAGGCCTCTTAAACTCTCAGCATGCAGTATTATACTTTTAATCTACCCGTGGTCACAGGCTGGTTTTAGATACAGAACACTGCAAAAGTGAGTGGCAAAGGGCTGTTCCAGGAACATAATAGAGACAGGACATGGACAAGTACAGACAGTAGCTTGTACTCACACATAGGCTCTGCCACATTTGTTTTCTCCCTTACTACATTGTCATGCTCAGATCAGGAACACTTTAGTTCTTCTCATCCTCGGTAAAATAAAATTCAGATCAGTCCGTGCAGCCAAGAAGCCTTGAACCAGACCTATTAAATCAGCATTGTAATCAGGATGTAGATGAACAGTCACATGCATTGACATCCATAATCTCTGTTACCTTCAGCCTGTTTGATGTCACAAGTCATTAATTTGAGGCTTCTATGGAGATTTCAAGAACCATTTACAACTTGCTTAATTGACTCTGGAAAAACTCTGCTGGCCCAGCAACTCTAGTCTTATGATAAGGGGAGAAACAAGTTACAGATCACAGAAAGTTAGTCTTATCTCTAGGCATGGCTCTATTTTCAGCAAGGAAGGGAAGAAGCCGCACAAACTCATGGCCTGAGTAGCCACAGATCTGAACATGGAGGAGCTGGTAATCCATCAGTCCTTTCAGTTTGCTGGAAAGATTTCCCTTGAAAGAATGCCACAATCCAACACTTGTAAAAAGAAATTTGAACACTGCTGTTCCTCTATGGACCTCAAAGGGCAAAGTGAACGGAAATGACATACAGCACACCAAGGCATGGGCCCCACAGGAAGCACCACAAACATGGTTAGACTGAGCAATAAAATGAAGTTGCACCATCACATGGCTTCCCTCAAGTCACTGGAGTTCCAGGAAAAGCATCCAGTTCCCTGGTCCAGCAAAGCACCTCAGCACATATGCAACTTGAAACTGAAAGCTACAGCACTGGTATAAGTGAGATAACATCACTTTAAATAGAATGTCACTTGTAGGGGAATATCCTCATTTTTCTACGCAGCCTGGATCGAGGCCTTAGATGCCTGGCCCTTTGTACCTGTTCTAATTACACTTTTGCTCAGTATAGGCATTATGAACCAGAAGCTGGATTTGCTCAGGAATGGGGGAAAGGATTTATATTTGGCACAAAGTCTCATTAGCCAGTGTCAAGTGCATGTTTTTGGGTTTTTTTTAATATCAGTTGAATGGAAAGGAAAGGGTTATTCCTTCCAAAAACTGTCCAATAACCATTACTGTCAAATACTTGCTGATCTTGTAATCATCACATTTATCAGTTGCTAGATGTCATCGCATATTTTCCATGGCTTTTGGCACCTCTGTGTGGTATTACCAATTAATGGCAGCAGCATGTTGATCTTTAGCTGCCAAGTGCTGCTGGCCAGCACCCTAAACTTTCAGTGGTTCTTCACCCTGGCAGAAAGAACTGTTTCCCGTGTAATCAGGTCATCCATGAGCAAGGGAAAAAGAGAAATGGGGATTGTTAACACATACATCTATAGGAGTGATATATCAGCAGTTAAAAAGTGCCTGTGCCAGTTCCTCAGCTGGTGCAAATCACTCGATCATCAGAGAAGCCCACAAGGTTATGTGATTCATGGCAGCCTAAGACCTGCTCTTAATTTTCCTCAGCCCTGCTTCTATGATTTACACTTGTGCTGATCAAATGACACAGGGTGTCAAATGCCATCATGCTGATTGATACTGTAAACAAGGACTAAATGTGCAAAAAATACAAAGACAGTGAAGAATCAGGCCCTGTGTGTTCATCAAGAGTTCCCTGTTTCCCATGGGATATGCTGCTCCTGTATGGAATACACTTCCCATGAGCTGATACGCTGCTCCTCACTCCCAAGTAATGGAAACAGCCCTGGGTCGACTCTGCTCCTGCTGACAGACCCAAGGGAGTTCAAGCTTGTTGCTGCTCCTCTTAGCCCACAAACTTCCTCCTTACACCCCTGTCCACAAAAGAATATTTTGCAGGAATAACTTCAAAATCTCCCCCTAAATGCAACAGTCTAAATCCCGTCCCCAGTAAAGCCTTTGACAGTGCCTGTAACCAGATTTCACGTGCCTCTGTACAAAGAGCACAAAGGTGCGAAGGTACTCTGTGGCATGCCTTAGCAAAGCCCTGTGGTTTGTGAGAGCATCTGCCAGTCCAAAGGAAAACCACCTCTGCTTTTAAAAATGCCTAAAAATGCAGTGCAATTCAGCATGCCTACAGTGAAGTCAATGAAGGTGGAGACATTTACTCCAGATGTTTATCTGGTCTTTGGCAGCAGTGTACCCACTGATTCCTCTCCCATTTCCTAATTATGTTCTGATCAACTTGCTTAGGGCTTTTTTCCTCGTACAGTAAAGCTTTCTGGAAGTGCCTCTGTTTCAGGGAGTCTTTGGAAATGTCTTAGTTTCCAAGGGTAATGAACTCTTTCATAATAAACGCCTAGCTATAATGTGAACAATATTTGGCTTCCAGGAACTGCCTTATAATTACACGACTCCGTATTGCATGTCAGAGGTTTTCTTCATCTTTAATATTTTATGAAGAAATTCAGATTCTGACAGTAAAAATATTTAACCCAGAAGACCTAGAACCCTGACTATTATTTTGCAAAGTAGCCATCCAGCTACACTTTTGTGCACCACCATTATCCCTGGTGCATACTCACACTCTTTGATACTCTCTACGTCGACACAACCACATGCTGTCCAGATGGAAACCTGGCTGCATCATTACATTATATTGAAATAACCCAATACCACCTGTTTCTGCTGGGGTTTCTGCCAACATTTTCCCATAAAACATTTATTTTGCTAATATTTTAGTTGGTCACCACAGAAGGACACTTGAAGTTAAAGATTTACCATGTGCGCAGCCATGAGGAAAACCCCTTAAAAAAAAGGAAAGCAACAAAGCTCAAGAATAGCTAATGCTTACTGTTTAAAAGGTGGATGTTCACCTAGGCACTAGGCATTAACACTCTGCAGGGACCCAAAACCAAACACTGTTTTTTGGCAGTGTGCATCAAGTGAATTCTCTTAACTGTCTTGGTACTCACCTCTCATATAATTAAAAAAAACTTTCATGAAAGGAGTGGGGCTAATATACAATAACACCAATGAAAACTCATTGGGGTTTTTTTGTTATTGTTTTTTACTAATTTGAATCTCTCATGTTATAAAATCCCCAGTCTCCTTCCTCTCCCCCTCTGCAGATAAAACAGCTTAACCTCAGTGAGTCTGTATAAATCAGAAAAGCCTTACAACTCCCAGCCTACTTGAGATGTTCGAAGCATTTATTAGATACCTTCTACAGCAGCAATAGGATTTTTTATTCAGAATTTATATTTTTAGAGATATTTTATTTTTTAAAAAAATATAATAACTTATCAAAAACATTTGATAAAAATTTTCTTAGCATGTCGTCACTCTGGTATATACCTTATACTCTTCAGTGTTGATCTCTGTACAAAAGTCCAAACGGTAGCTGGACTTCACACAAAGGCCTTTTCTCACATATAAATATTTTACCTGAAGAACAGCAAAGGTTACTAACAATCCACTACTCCTAGTATATTTTCTGGGTATCAATTATTAGTATTCAGTTTTAAAAGCTGCTGTCCTCCTAAGGGAGAGGTAATAATGCCATATAAAGCGACCAACAGAGCCCCACAAAGACCCAGCAGTGTTTCTTGAAACACAGATCAAACACACATGAGTTATTTGGCAAATATAGGCACATCAGTAGAAAAAGAGGGTGTGATCCAAAACCAAAATCCACAAACAGAAAAAGTATTTACGAACTAAGGTAGTAATCCCTAATTACAATTGAGAATTTCTTCAGCTGTTAGAAAACTATCTTACAAGAGGGGGCAAGAGTTGAAAAAAATAAAAATGTGATTTCTTTCTACATATTTTGTTTGAATTTATTTAAGATACCTCCAATTCTATTAACCTGCAAAACTGACCAATAAAAATCCACCATAAAAAAATAATAGCAATTATTTTTTAAAAAAGGAAAAAAAGAGTGTATAAAAACAGCTTCAAGTTTACTTGCTTGGATTTGTTCTAAATATAGCCCTAGCCATTTTTTATCATGTCACAGAATATTTTATAGCTTTTAAAAGAACACTATGAGAATTGAAAGGTAAGAGAAAGGGACCAGTCGTAAGTTTAGCCCTGTTTTGTTCTTTTCTCCTTTTCATCTTCATTCCACATTCCATTCCCAATAAAATCACCCATTTATTACCAAATCCCTGGCTGTTGGCATGAAAGTAATTTAAATTTTTGCCTATTTTTAAAAAGCCAACTTATAACCTGAAATCATTACAGTAATTGATTAAATATCACAAGCAAAGAAAAGCATCTATTTGACAGGTTCTATTCATGGTCACAGCCCTTCCCTGCAGACAGGTAGTCACATAATTAAGCAATCCATTTCACTGCATATATGCTATATACAAAAGAAACTGACACACAATGAATCTTGCTAAGCTTTTGTTCAACATATGAAATACTGGATAATCACCTTTTTTTATGAAAGCACTTGACCTTTAAATTGATATCCTCCCCAAAAAGATGGTAATCGCTACTCAAAGAGATATTGAGTGCTCTGCAGCTAATCCAGAAGATCATTGCCCATTATTCATTATTAGATTTTTTGAATCCAAAGGTGAGCATTTGATTATAACAAAGAGAAAAAGAAAATACTATTTAGGTTGCTGTGAATGCCTATACTCTCCTCTTTGTAAATCACAATGACAATCAGAGTTATAGACTACCTGTAACATGAATACCATTTATGTATTTGATCCCTACTCAGAGAACAGCTTTAAAAGCTCTGAAAGACAGAAAGTGAGATTATCAGTGACAGCGATTTTAAATATAACATATATTGCATGTATCACAAGTTTTTTTCTTTAGCAGCTGATGAGTATTATTCATTTGTATAATACATCAGAAATATATTTCTTTTTCTCTGTTTAGGAAGAGTGAATCAAAAATGTTTAAATGCAATGGAAAAATTGCACAGCCTTCTGAAAAAAAAAAAAAATGCAAAAAAGTATTCTTTCCTTTTATTTCATATTAACTGTTTCCCTGTTCACTTTTTACATGGGATCCCTTAATCATATGCTGCATCCCAGAAATTATATTTCAGCTACAAGGACAGCAATATGGTACAACACTGGCTGGGTGACCCTGCTCAGAAGGAAATGGTTATTGGGTCATACTCTACCCAGAGTCCAGCCTGTGCTGGTTCACATCCTTATCAGCGACCAGGAAGAGATGATGAAGAGCAATCTCAGCAAGTTTGCAATGCCACCAGACCAGGGGATCTGTTGATACAACCCCTGCTTGGGGATGCCATTCAAAGGAGCATGGACAGGCCAGAGGAAAGGGCACACAGGGACTTTGTGAAATTCAGCGAGAACAAACACAAATTCCTCCCCCATGAAAGAAGCCCCGGGACACAGCACAGGCTTAGGACAGGCTGGGTCTGTAGAGAAGGCAGCCAGTACTTGTTCCCCCCAACATATATATAATCAAGAGCAGATCAGAAACTGTCTTCTTACGGTAAAAAGCTTCTCTGAGCGCAAAATTGAAAAATCTTTATGAAGAAGAGAAACCACAGCATGCTTTTACGCTTGTTTATTCTAAGCCTTTTAAACTTCATGGCTATTTCACCAAGGTATGTGTGACAGATTACACACTGATTTTCTGCATTAGCAGTTACTTAGTATTATTTAAAACTCTTGGACTTGAAGCAAAAAAAATTGAGAAATTCTTTTCATGTATGAAGTTAATCTAGATGACTTTAAAAGTCTGGCCTTCAGATTTGGTAATCTGCCATTTTCAAGCAGTCCATTTCCAGTCAAATGCTCCCAATATTCTTCATGACTGTTTTACCCACATGGGTACCTAGACACACATATGCCAGTCAAACACAATTCAGTCTGACCCTCTCCCACATTTACATATTAGACCTGATACCTGCCTAGCTGGCATTTGCAAATCACAATGCAGAGGACACAGCCATTCAAATTTGCCTTGGTTTTTCTCCAGGATATGTTTTGTTCCACTCCTCCCATAAGCTGATTTTAGGATTTATTGAAATGTTCCAGGCCAGCACTTCTCTTTTCGTTGGTGTAGTGGGTTGACCCCAGCTGGATGCCAGACACCCACTAAAGTCACTGTCTCACTCCCCTCCGCAGCTGGACAGGCGAAACAAAATAGAACAAAGGTTTCATGAGTTAAGATAATGACACAGAGAGATCACTCAGTCTTGGTTTAAAAGACAGATCTCTGCTGAGGAAGGTGGGAACCTTCCTGGAATGGGAAGACCACCTCTCCTCCCAAATTANTATATATATATATGAAAAGAGACAGAACTCCTGACAACAAACCAGTAGCAGAAGTTCCCCACCCGTCAATATCCAGGGAACAGGCACACGGCCCCTGTAACACACGGCGCCGCTCTCTTGGATGGGGGAGCGGAAAAGCAAAGGAGCCACCCCCAGCCCCCAGCCCAGTCTCTGGCNTATGTTTTGTTCCACTCCTCCCATAAGCTGATTTTAGGATTTATTGAAATGTTCCAGGCCAGCACTTCTCTTTTCGTTGGTGTAGTGGGTTGACCCCAGCTGGATGCCAGACACCCACTAAAGTCACTGTCTCACTCCCCTCCGCAGCTGGACAGGCGAAACAAAATAGAACAAAGGTTTCATGAGTTAAGATAATGACACAGAGAGATCACTCAGTCTTGGTTTAAAAGACAGATCTCTGCTGAGGAAGGTGGGAACCTTCCTGGAATGGGAAGACCACCTCTCCTCCCAAATTATTGTCACTTGGAAATTACAGGGCTTCCAGGGGCAAAATTATAGGAAAAGGAATAACAGTTCTTTACTAGAAAACATATATACATATATATATATATAT
>VZRL01006690.1:124229-197465 GCA_013397895.1 Origma solitaria
AAAAAAAAACCCTAACCCAAAACAAAAAAACTGGCCATACAAGTCCAATACAATTGGCTACAGTGAGCACTTACATGGCCAGCCTCAACCAGAGCCAAATCCCTTTGTAGCTGTTGATAGCTGCAGTGGATCCCATCTTCAACCCTGCTCCGTCTCCAGTGAGTAGAGGGAGGCAGGCTGTGCCAGAGGATCAGCCTCTCTGCTGTAGGAGACCCCACAAGTATCTCTTATCACGGAAGGTGGAGTCTGTAGGGCTGGGTCAGCCATATTACATTAACCAGGCAACATCCAGCGATACTGGATCCCAGAACAGTCATACCGCACAGGCTTTTTAATGCTAACCCAAAATTTTACGCCCTGCCTTTCACAGGAACTGACAATCATCACATAGACAAGTTTCCTAAATGAAGTCAATGCACTGTTACTGTGTGAGCAAATTCCAGTAAATGATTTAGATAGATTCCGAATGCCTAAGGACAAAATTGTGACTCAAAATAATACTACGTATCTTCCAAATAGAGCTGGAAGATTCCCCTCATCTCTAAAGCCCTGCATCTGGCTATCTGTAAGGCCACCCCCAGCTGAAACAGCTCAAAAACTCTCTGAAAGCTCTAGAAAAAAAAAGTGGACATATTTTTCCAGATTTGTAATGATAATTTTCTGCATGAAGATAATCAATATCTACAGTTCCAAAGAGCACCTGGCATCATTGTGCTGCAGCTGTTAAGAATTCACCTTCAAGATAAAGCCTAAGGTGAAAAACCTCACCATCACTTCAAAGTGACAAATATTTGTTGCATCGCCACTTCACAGTACTAATCATTACGCCTATAATAACTACTCTGGTTTTGTCTCCCTTATTCTCTCCTAAGAAATAGGGCTTTGTCCTGCCTTGCCCAGGCTCCTAATCTCATGGGATTCTTGCCTACCTTCTTCCTTCCCATTACTGTCCATAATCTCTTGTGTTATGTTTCCATGGAAAATTGCTGCCATATAGACCCAGGAGCAGATGATGAAGTGGTATCCGTGAGACATCAATAAATAAATCACTAATCTTATTTCATTTGTGACCCTGTTGTACCAAGATCTCCATGATTAAAAACTTTGCTTTAGAAAGTAGTATCACTGTTTATTGCGGACATAACCCAGAATAGGTAAGGTTTTTCATCTTTTGTACAAACAAAATATTAGCACCGCTATTATTTATTGCTTGTTGTAGCTTATGGTTCACAGTGTTACTCTTTACATACATCAGGGCTGATCTTGCTCAAAACAGGAACAAAACTTTTCATCTGTGGTACAGCATGGAAAAAGCCTGGAGAGATAGTAAAGGTGTTTTGAAAATTTCAATGTGAAAGAAGAAAGGAGACTCTGAAATGAGATTTTAACTTATGAATTCCTACAACAGATGATTCTGTATTTCATAATTTTATCCATAATATTTACGTTTACCCTTACTTATTTCTTTAACTCTTACACCGCTTTTCCTTAGACCCCACCTGAACTCCCTCAAGTCAGACCCCTTCCAGTCCATATCTACAAATATAAATGGAGTTGTGCACAGTGAAAATAAGAAATGCAAGCATGCAAATAGTCATACCAAGAAGCACTCATTAAATTTTTCTGAGAGAGCTACTCTGATGCTGAACGCACTCAAAAACATGGGAGCCTTTTTCTGTTTAAGAAAATCAGCAGCATTGGAAGATAATAATGATGTTTTAAATGAGAACTACATATATCTATGAATACATCTGGGATGTTTGGGGTTTTTTAACTGTACCTCTGCCAGCTGAAATATATAACTACATGTCTGTGGTAGGCAGTCATTTGAAATGCAGTCTTTGCATCTTCAAAATACTGAGAGAGTCAATAAAATTGCCCTACCATGATAATTCACCAGGTTATTCAGATGTTTGTTTGTAGGAAAAAGAACTTAAACATAGCTATATTTTGATATTAAAAATTCTAATGTAACTGAAATTAATAGAAGGAATCAAATCAAATGAAATCTTAATATAAATTCTGATATCACTGCTGCTTTGTTTTAAAATCAGATCTTCTGTGCCAAATGTTTTCCTGTGTCTGCAGAAGGACTGATGGTGCTGTTAAGGGGAGGTTTGCCAATTTTAAGGAATAAAGCCTTGCACTCCAGATGTGCAAAACACTTTCATTTTCTTCCTACATCTAATTCACTATTCAATAAAAAAATTGTTTTCCATAAAAACTACTCCCAAAACCATCATACCCTAAATATTTATCTTTGGATGGGATTCATTCTTTTTTTGGAGTTGCTGCTACTCTTTGCACTGAATAGAGACGGTCAAACCAAATTGCTTAGACAGCTTTTAAATAGTGAAAGCTGGAGCAATAAATCCCACCCAGGACTGAGAAAAAGGTCAGATCCAACTAGTAACCAAGGACAGCAACATCACAACTACAAATAAACACTATTTAAAAAAAAAAAAAAAAGCATAAACAGGGAACATCACTATGCACTCTGTGTATATGGCCCCCAGGTTACTAAACTTCATCATTTAAAACCAAAATGGATTGCTGCAGGAAATCTTAGTTTCCCAGTTGGACAACACAGGAAAAGAGCAAGGAGATGTTTTTAAAGCCAAAACCAGGAGTTAAACAGTTTTTTTCCACCGACTTCCAACAAGAGCAGAACTTCTCACTGGGACTGAGAAAGGCTTGACTGGAGACATCCAACAGAGTGACTGCAGGGCCCAGTCCCCCAAAACAGAGATGCACAAAAAAAAGCAGCAGAGATCAAGGGCATCCTTGTCCTTCTCTGGACAATAGTGAGCAAGTAATTATTTTTAAATCCCTCTCAAAGGATTCTGCCAAAGGAAATGTCTGAGACAGAGTGAGGAAATAAACTAGCTCTCCCCTTCCCTACCCCAAGGCCTTGTTTACTAGATCATCGCCCTTCATCCTTCTCCACACACTCCTTATTTGGTTACTTTTCTCTTAATTATATTGGGAATTTTAATTCCAAACCACAGGAACAGTGAAGATGTGTCTGTGTGCATATGTGCAACACCTGTACATCCAGTCCTGTACCAAAAACCCAGCTAATGCCATGTCACGATTAAGAGTTATCAAAAGGTGCAGCTGCTTCAGTGGTCAATAATGCTGATAACCTCAACCCTACTTTGGTAGCTCTGCTGATAAAAATCACTTCCATGGCACCAGTGATGCAGTCCATAATTCCTTGCAGGACTGCAGCAATTGAGAAACAGAAGTAAAAAACATAGAAGACGCTAAAACCGTTTTAGAGACTTGAGGAATATAGGATTCAGTTCCCCACCTTGAACAGAGCTCAGGGACGCTGAGTAAAGGTTAATGCAATAAACAGGAGGCAAAAGACAGTTGAGGGTAAAGAAGTTCTGTAGGAAGTAGATCAGGAAACACATTAATTGCAGGAAATGTTCTGGATACAATATGAAACGTTTATCTTTCTGGTTCTTCTCATGTGTTCTCTAGACCAGCACCCTTTGGTTTAGACACTCTAGAGCACAGTGATGAAAGCAGCTGGTGTAAACTCTACCCTAGCCTCGAAACAGTTATCACATGTAAGCAGCTAAAAAATGTGGCATTTTAAAAAGAGACAGAGTAGGACTGCTAAAGGCATAGTATAACTAGACATGGTTTGAAAACTGCTTCATGTTTGTGATCTCACTGGAGATAATAATGCAGTAATGTTCATAAAAGAGCCATTAGGAATTGCTGACTGAAAGTACACAGCTGTGTGCTCTCCTGCTTCTCCCAAGGCAATCACAGCTGAAGAAGGTTTTTCCCTGCTACACACACAGTCCCTGGCTGTAGATGGGAAAGCAGCCACACAGGACCTAATTTATGTGACCTTTTTTGAAATATTATACTGCTAACAGTTCCTAGAGCCTGATCTAGGCCTCTAAATAGACAGTAGGAAATTATCAAAATATTTTGAAAAATAGAGGCCCTTATATGTGTTTATAAATGTATTTTCATTAATCAAAGCATATTCTAAAAATCTTGGTCCTTTAGCAATGGCTTTGAATGAAAAGCCAAGGCTGCTCCACATGTCAGCATGTTCATATGTGTAGAATTTGGACTGACCTTACTCCACACATATGAACACACGTAACTTAGGAGAGTCCCATTTCTGACTCCATTTTCTTCACACCACAGGGACACATTCTTCCCTCAGTGATGCTGGTGTAACACTGAAGTGCCTGAGTCAGCTACAGTGGGCACATAATGTTGTCATTATCAGTACAATGCAGGGAAAATGTATGGTCAAATGTTAGAGAATTTATTAGTTTATTTATTGATGTGCTAGCAAGGGGACCCAAGAGTATCATGAGTGCTTGTATGGAGTCAACACCTTTCCATAACAGCATGGTGAACGTGGAAATTCCTGGTTGTTTAACAACCTACATCTGCAATACCAGACTAAAACAATCTCTCATGTAAATCTATTCCTTGATCCAAAAAGACACATTTCACATCCTATGAATCAATTGTCTTCACTCTCCAAACACAAACGACTGTGTTCTACACTCATTTACAGTAGCGTTAATCCAAAATAACACCACCAAGTCAGTTGAAGTACTCCAGATTTAGACTGGTGTGAGTGAGAGCATTTGGCACCCAGTACCTACAGTTATAGATCCTCTGCTGGTGGAGATCATCACAGTTCTTTAAGCCAATGCCTCTGAAATTAATGTAGTTATGCTGATTTACACCAGGTGAGGATCTGCCTTGTGGTTTCTGGCTTTAAATTCTCTTCCTGTCACTCGTTTCATTTCAAAATTCTTTCAATAGACAACTTCTAGCCAGAATTTCCTCTACTATTTATAGGATTATCTCAAGAGTTTCTGTGATAATCCCCATATTTCCATCTTTGTATCAGAGCCTTTTCCAGGATTGTATTACAGCCAAACTATTCGCATATCCAGATGACACCATTCCTTCCTTCTCTTTTCCCTTCCCTATTTGGGATGATTATACAGAAGGGAAATATCTCTCATGGTCAGATCTTCAGCTGGCATAAATCAGCATAAAATTGACATTAGTGATTTACATCATTTAGCAATATAGAAGAAAAGACATAAAGAAAAAAGAAAAAAAAAAGTTTTTACCAATGCAGTTCAAAATTAGTAACAGGTCTTTAATATTGAAAGAATCTTAAAATGTAACCCATATGTACACCTTTGATGTGTGTTTTACAGGCTCAGCTAGGCATCATTTCCAGCTTGGAATAACAAAGCTTCTTGCTGTTTTGTTCTATAAAATCCTCAGCAATTCTGCCCCTAAATACTCCATACTTATTCAACATACGTCACCTCAAGTGTGCTTAAAACACAATACCAAGGGCTTTCACAAACAAAAGCTATACTGTTGATTTCACATGTTCTTTTCACCCAGCTAAATGTTAAATTCAACCTGTTGAAATAGGCCAGGTTTAACAGAATTTAAGCATTCTGTACAAAAGTACCACAGGGGATCTTTAGACCCCAGTTGTCACTGACACTCCGGAAATCTTACAGTAAATAATTTACCATACAATTTGCCATTGATACATACATATGAGAAAATTTGGATATTTGTAATTTCCTCATATCCATGTCAACTTAGAAATATTTTTATTTCTCTTTTGGAGAGCTAGATTTCCTCTACACTACACCCCTGCAAACTAGCAGATGTCTGCTCACCTCTGATACTCTACACAAAGATCTTAATTAGTAAAACAACCCAGATCAGAGGAGAGCTTCACACACAGTGGAGTGAGTTGAAAAGTAGAATTCCCTGCAGGGACAGACACAGAGTCTGCGAAACCCTTCCGAGAACCAAAGCAATCTGCATCACAAGCACATTTTCCCAGCACAGAAGTGCTTGCAGGAACTGGCAGTTTCTACAAGCATATAAGTAAAAACAAAAGAGGTAAAGCTGACTTTTGTGATTTCCACTTGTTAGACTTGATGTCTTGACAGTCTTTTGGGGGAGATCTGATAGCCAGTGGCAGAGACTACATAGGTAGGAGAAGCTGCATATTAGTGAGAGCAATATTGAATACAGACTCTTCAATCCAGCTCTCACAGGCTGACAAGTGAAAGCCTTTCCCCCCCATCACCACCCACACCGTTTTTTTCCCCAGGGCCAAAAAGGTTGGAGTAACATTAGGCACTCCTGGCCTGGAAATTAGTTGTTATATGTTTGTGGGGTGAGGGGTTGGCAGAAGGGCAGATCTTATTTTAAGTAAGTATGTTTCCTCCTCTCATTTCCCTTCACCTTCCATGTGAGATAGCAAGCCAGGATATCAGTATTCAAAGTCCATGTCAAAGATTTAATTTTGTACAGTTTATACTACTTGAAATCAGGTTCTTGCTTTATCTTTATGGAGATGAATCCAAATTGAAAACAGAGAAACTGGAGGAAGCGTGTGGATGCCAGATTCACAACTGCAGGCATTTAAGTGAAATAGCGTATTTTCACATTCTTAGTTTCTTATTCAGCCTAAGGAGTGGTGAGTCAGTATATGCAGTGAGGCCAATGGACAATGGCTACAAAATTCCCATGGGAAAGGTAACCGTGTTCCATCTTTCTGCTGCTCCATTTCAGGGGTAAATTCATTTCACTTACTGGGATAAAAGTCACTCATTCTGTTGATATGACTGGAGTTAGACCAGGAATGATTTGGCTATAAATAAGGAATGACATACCGTAGGATTATTTCAGGGTGTAACTTCTGGCTATGGTTGCTTTCTAAAATATCTCTAAGACTAGTCAATAACAACACTAAATTTAATCTCATATCAGATAAAAACACACAACACTGTGTAAGATGTATGTCCTTTGTTTACAAGCTGCCACTGCTTAGATACTGTCATGTAGCTAGACCACTAATTTAGCTAATGGGATCTTAAAGGTCCAGTAAGGAAGGTGGACAAGGCAGAGGGTAATATTACTGTGCTGCTCTCTAAAGTATTTCAGTCAAAACAGCTAGCCAGGAAAGAGATCCCCAAGAATCCCTGTGAATTACAACAAATTTAGCTTGGTATCAGTCTAGGCTGGAATTTGTGAAATGTATGTAATTTTTATATAACTGCTTATCTCTGAAAATACTGCAGGTAAAATCTTGTTCCCACTTAAGTTAAACAGACACTGACATCAACAGAGTAAAGAATTCATCTGATGATAAAAACCAGAGGTAAACCATTTAGCAATGCTGTTCAAATCTCATTCATAAAGTTCAAGAATCAAGTAAAAAGCTTTCCTTTCTCTGAATCTAGAGCTATTCCTTGGAAATACACATTCAAATGGCTCTGACTAGGTAGTGTAAGAATTCATTTTCTAGCTGCGTGTGTAATTCATAACAAATATTAAATCTAAGTTTTAAGCTGGCTGTTTCTCCCTACTGGTGATGAAAAGCTGTCTGCAAGTGTTCAGTTCCTGCCACTTATTCTGGCAGAAGGCAACTGCACATGAAAAGTAAATGGCATTCTTCCTGCTCTCTGACTGAAGCAGGTAAGCACCTTAACACAAAACTTAAATCAAAATTAGGTACTCGGAACTGACCTCTCCATTCATTAAACAGGGAGCCTGGGACAATCAGCCTTTGACTTTTGGTACCACAGGATTTCTGCAGGAGCTTAAGGAAAATTTTATCCTGCTAATATTTGCTGAACAGAAAAAGGTTGCGGACAGAACTGCTGAAGTGAATTGTGAAATTCATGCTCCAGATTTTTAAATTCCATTCTCAGGAATACATACATTCAACAGCTTTCACACTCAAAACATTTAGAAGAATATTCGCACCACTTATTACAAGTGCACAGCAGAGATCACAGTCCCCAAGGATAAACACAATCCTGTGTGACTGGATTGCTCCTCCCTATTATCATCAAATTTAAAAACTTCAGTCCCTGCACCACAGGCGTACCAGGATTCAGTAGGATGCAGCATAAATCCTCCTTTTTGCTCAGCTTTTCACACTTGTAGATTTAGCAGCAATGAGCCCCTAAAAACATGTATTACTTGATAGGGCTTCTTTTGTCACAGATTAGAGACTTATATTACTGAGAGACTGATAGGCTACACCCAAACTAAGGAAATGTGTCCATTTTTGCTCTGCAGCACGTATTTACATGTGTCTGTGTGTGTACAGGATCCTCATCAGGCAGGCTTTGGGAAAAGCACCAAAATTAGCTCTGGCTTCAAATTGATCCCCGTGAACAATTTAGCCAAGATCACCCCATCATATGCAACTCCTCAGACTACTCAACTGCCTATCCTAGTGACCAGATTATAAGTGTGATCAAATGTGCTCATAATAGCTTCCCTAAAACTTTCTGACCACCTATGTAATTGAGAAATGCAGAGGAAGTTTGCTAATTATGTAAATCCAAACTTGATTACCAATGTGAATGTTCCTGTCAGAGAAAAACAATAATCCCACAAAAACCACTGAAACATCCAAAGAAAATTATACCAAAATGCACTTCCATTCTAGCAAAATATTTAGGATTTCAGATTAAAAGATTGAAATATCTGTAAATATGATGATCTGGAGAAGCAAAAGTGAAAATAGAAGGAATTCCTGTTATTTTACACTGGCATAGACATTAACACCAGAAGCATGCAGACACTAAGAAAACATACTCCAAATAGCAGGGTTTGATAGAAATTAATTATGGTTAAGGTTCCTGGAAACTTGAAGTAAAAGGTACTCCTGTACCAATATGTAAAATGCTAGGAAAAACAAAATAAACACAACACCTGAAAAAAGTCATCTTGTCCCCATGAAGTGGCCAGGGGGATGTAAACACAAATAATCCTGGCCTGACTGCTTTGTAAATGAAGAGGTTGAGGGTCTCTAATTCCCACAGGCCAAAACATAAGGGAGTGAAACAACAGAGCCAGGTCAGAGGAGCGGCCTGGCTCAAACATCACCAGTTTCTGCAAACTATTTGTTAATCCTGATTACATTTGGTTTTCCCTTGTGAATTTCTGCTGGACAGCTAAAAAAGCTGTCTTTGTGCTCTGTGTGTCCAGTGCTCGAACTTCATGTTCAGGGTGTATCAGCCAGTGTTGCGGCTCTCGTGACCTCATTACTAGAACCTGCATAAAAACTGCATTACAAAACTATCCAAGTATTCCCAAAAAGAAGGGACGGCACTGACATGCTAAGAAAAAGAATTCCTAAGTAGGACTGGTCAGGAAATAATTTTTGTTCCCATGCACTTTTTTCTTTTTCTTTATTTCTTTTTAATTTTCCATGGAAAAGTGACAGCCCACATGTTGAATTATTTTTCATTTGGGTTTTTCACCACTGATTTGATGAAAAGCCTTTTTCATTAAAGAAGACATGTCAGTTTTCTTGAAAAAAAAATGACAAATTCAACTTGGAAGACGGTATTTTTTAACATAATGTTATGTTGTTATCATTATAATATCTGATTACTAGTCTAAAGTAATCAAACTACCATGGCATGCATCTCAAACAATACAAATGAATACACAAAGTATTGTGTCTTTCATAAATATTACTGCAAATAGTACTCAATCATTCAAATGTGGGTGCAACATGAGCACAAAAGCAGACTTTTGGCTGCTATCAATCAGTACAACTTCAGTAAAGTTTATGAAGCTACACACGTTTAGACTAGATTAAAATCTGCCCTTAAGGTTGAATCACATATGAACATAGGCGAAAAAAAATACTTGCTTTTTTAATTCAGTTACCCTGAAGAGAAAAAGTATTTCCTCCCTTTGATCCTGTTAATTTAATGTGGTCCAAAAGGACAGAATATTACATTCTTCAGCAGAAAGTTTCACTGATTAAATAGCACTGGAGTCAGAGCCGAAACTCTCCCTGACTTTGCAACCCCAAAGTGGCCATTTTTAACCTTTTAGAGTATCTGCGGAGTTGCCACATCAATATGCCCTTGTTACCCCCACAGAATTTAACCAAAAGAGAAGAAAACAAAATAAACAGAGTACAGGCTGAAACAAAAGGCAGTCAAACCCTCACTCTTCAGTTCTGGGTGTTAGTGGACTGGTCAGGAAATGAAACCATTGCTACAGGAATTCAAGGGGTAAATATACAGGGAAAGGGGTCGACGTTTGAGGTGGCTTCCTCTTCCTTGGCACTGGAAAGCCAGAACAACCTTGTGTCACTGACCTAGCTCTGGACACTGAGTAAGTGGCTGGTAATGGATGGAAACTTAGGAGAAAATATCATTTCCTAGCAAGCAACTAGAGAAAACACCACAAAAAACATTACTTCTTTGGGTGATCCACAGCTGTATTTCATAGAAGAATTTCCAAGTAAAGGAAAATTGCCTCCTTATAGTCCATTTTTTTAAAGTATTTGCAATCGAGCACAAAATTGGGAAGCTTCAGGAAAGGTTAATGTTATAAGTCAACCAGAGAAAAATTCAAAAATGCACACACATACACCCTTAAATAAAACATCATAATGACATAAAAAGATGAAGAAAATACATCCTTATCTAGGATAAAATCATTCTCATATATCTATCGGAACAAAGTCAACTCATGAAAATGAGTGGAGGAGATATGATACATTTATGCTATACCACACACAACTGCTGACCAGAGACCTAGACACCCAAGTTCACCTGTTTTAGTCATTTCCTTGGCCTTGATCCCACAGTGGGACTGAGTAGAACAGACAGCTGTCCGCAGGTAAATGAGAGCTACGCAACCCAGCATGACACAGCCACCACAGTTTCCTCCTGCTCAGGCAGAAAAAGCCTCTTCTTCAACAGGTTCCCTTACAAAACTCAGCCACATCCTAATCTCTGGAGCTGCAATGAGCCTGCATCGTTTTCCACTCCTTTCCAGTGTCAGACACACAGCTGGCTTTGCAGGACCCGTGTATCCAGGAGCTCAGAGAAGGGCTGGAATCCCAAGGGTGTGGGTGGTACACAGGGTGTAACATTTGGGCTGTGGGACCTGCAGAGGGCAAACCCAACCACCTCACGTAGGGTCCCAGTTTACTATTTGACACCCCAATGTCCTTCCTCTTGAGCCTTCCGGAATACCTTCCATTCTGAACTTCCTTCTTGTACTTTGAATTCATCCTGGGCTCATCAGGTTCATATAGCCCATCCAAAAGTGAGATGATGTGCTGCCCACCTGTCTAAGACAGGGACTTCGTGCCCAACAGGTGCCTGTTGTCTAAGCAGCAAGATTTATATGAAATATACTGAAAATATATTGATATATACTGAAAAAACATCCAGAGGATCATTTGGGATATAATATCAAATAAGAAAACTCTGTCTTTATTAACATAAACTGATGTACCCCATCTTTAGAACTTGGCCGTTTCTTTAGCAATGGTGTCCCACTACCCCTTCTTCTTGTTTCTGCAGAACAGCAGCAAATGCTTGTACAGTGAACCATAATGGAAAAGCACTTCATGGACATCACAGATCCCAGTGAAGACATCGACAGCAAAAGACTGATTTATCAGCAGGTCATATACGGTCAGAGAGAGGGTTAGTTTTGAAAGGAGAAAGAAAGTAATCTTGGACAAGACCCACTAGTATAAGCAGTTCAAATCTGTACTGCTACAGTTGACCAAAACACGCTTCAGAAAAGTAACTTAATCACCCCCCATCTCAGTCACCCTGCTGTTATGTGGAGATAACAATCCCTCCCATATCTGATCCTGATGGAGACTTCTAAATGCTGCTATAATAAAGTCCAGACAGCCCTTTGTGAGTATCTTGACTCATGTCCATATTGTAACCTATTTTCCCTTATGAGAAGTCTTGGCACTCTGGCAGACTTTGTCTTCAAAAACACAAACCTAAAAAGTTTATCTAGATCTGAACTTCTAAACTGCAACAGTTACTGCTTATTTAAGGACGGTCCTTACTGCACCTTCCTAGGAAAAGAATGTATATTCCCAAACAAGCTCCACTAAAATCCCCATTGCTAGCAGCAATATGGAATTCTGTTACATGAAGGTTTACTAGCTATAAAAATTTGGCAAAATAAACATAGACATCTCTATAATTAGGAACTTTTTTTTCTTCCCTGCTCGCTCTGGTTTCCTGTGTAAAAGCAATTACGACGAAGTAGAAGCCTCAGTGATGATTTTGACTGATCAGCTGGAGAAATTTAGATAAATTTGGCTTTTCACGGACTGCAGCTGTTGTTCTTTTTCAATGCCTTAATGCAATTAATCATTCCAATGTGTTGGCTTAGGAATGCTACTCCAGTTTTCCTCTACCTTCTATCATTAATCCTAACAGTATGAATCCAATTGCAAACGTTTGTTTCTTCTGTAGCATCCCACTTTTCTCCCCTTTGGTGGCTGCAGTGGGGTAGGGAGTTCCGATACGGAATCAGCTGCCATCTCTCTGCAGCCTTCACATGCTTTCTGCAGTAAACTGAAGATTTTTCACAATCTTGGCCAAAAGGTTTCTGGGACGAACAGTGCCAAGGCAGGGCATCCAGCTCACAGCAGACACATCGGCTGCATATTGTGAATGACCCCTAACATAAGGGAAAGAGAGGAAATCCAAACCTGGCAGCAAAAGTCCTCCCCCCCTCCAACCACCCCCCCTGCAAAATCAGCAAAACCCAAGCAAAACAACAACAGTAAAATTTTAGGGCTTGACTAGAAAAAAAATGGTCTGAGAGTCAAAAGTTAGCAAATGAAATAGAATTTTAATTAACTTGTTCAGAATTGAGGGTATTAAGGAGCAAAAGTATCTGGTAAAATGGCACTGCCTGGTCCAAATTCAGCAATAATTCATTATTAAAGATGATATCTAATGACCATCTAGGCAAAGCTATAAAGAGTAAAAGCAAAGGCCCGACTCCTCCAAGAGAGTTTCTGTTACTGTTTTATTTCCTGTTATGTGATTCATTACATGGGTCACTATGGGTCATTGCATGGTTTCATATCCATTTGAGAACTTCAGTTATCATTCTCAGTATGGCATGTATCTTGATGTGGAGGAAATGGGCTTTATTTTCTTTTCTGCAAAACCTGATAGCTACAATCAGTTGCTTACAAAATGTTCACATTTTGTGGAATCACAAGCCAAGTATTTGTGGCTTTTCTAAAACACTAGTCTAATATCCACCAACCTGTAATCCCCATACATAAGCTAGAATTTTTATCTTCTCTAAGCAAAATTTGGGTCTATACTGAGCACAGGAATATCTTGAAAACTGTGTGTTTAGCCACCAAATTTCCCCATGAGAGGGAGAATAAGCCTTAAATGATTTTTCAAGTTTCCAATTCAAGTCAAGATTTGGACTTGGAAAGAACTTTATGTAGATTTCAAAATAGATTAATAACTTTTCTGACTCATTAACTTAATAAACTTGCACACTAATTCCCAAGAAGCAGAAATACAGACACACTTAAGAAAGACTGCTCTTGAGGTGTTACTGGCCCAGGCAGATGCAGAAGAAAAAGGAAATTTCATTGGAAAGTCTGAGTTTTTTTGAGCAGTGAAAGCAGAAATTCAGATAGTTTGGATCAGATTCAGATAAAAATTAATTAGGTGAGCTGGAGCACAGGAAACTCTCCTAGCATAAGGGAGTGATATGAAGGAAAGCTTCCCAGCTTTAACAGAGCCTGGTCTGGGAACTCCACCTCCCTATCTCCTCAATCCAACTGAAGATGAGCAGCAGGTGTGTGAACTTGTACAACATGGAGCACTGACCTCATTCAGGATTCTCCTTCACCTTCCTGCTGCCTTTGATGATCCTTGTGGGTCCCTTCCAACTCGGGATATTCTGTGATTTTATAAATGAGTCAATTCCAGCAAGCCTAGATGTAATAGACTTTTAAAGATTTGAGTCCACAGTTTCTCATGGATTTCACATTTGGATAAATGCTGCTATTAGCATCAGCTACTTTATTCTCATAATAATAATAAATAAATAAATAAATATCTGTGGGCAACAGAATGTGTGAAATCCGGGTTTTCTCTGGGTTTATTTCTCAGGGTCAGGTTCCCTTGTGTTTTGAAACATGTATGCTCTGATAAAAGTTCCTTCCAGTTTGGGGCATTATTAAAGGTTCTTTCATGTGGACCCTCTGGGATTTCACACAGTGTGTGCTCAAACCACAGCTTTTTTCCCCAGTGGAGACACTAATAGGGTCTCTCTCCTCTGCCTCACTGCCTGTTTTTTACGTGTTGGAATAAAGTAATTTCAATGCCTCTTTCTGCCACATTTAACTGTAATTGGCCACCAGGTTTTCAGTTGGAGGACAGAAAGAGGTACATGTTCTGAGACAGTCTGGGATCTTCAGGTGAGGACCAAGCTGTACTCAGAGGCTGGCACATTTCAGAATGGCTTTCCTGAAGGGACACTGAGCAAGAAAAATCGGTCTTGGATCAGAGACTGTTGCTTCACCCACTGCACTCAGCTAACACTAAGACAGGCCCTGGGGAAAGCACGAATCCTGTGAAAACAGTCCAGAGTAAACTGTGTGTGCTCAGTCCTCCATCAGCTGAAATATCTCACTCCCACCACAAGGAGCGCAGCAAGTGCACACACAAAGGGTCACAGCCCAGCTCACAGCTGGCAAGCTATTGCTCTCTACTTGAGCTCAAAAGCCAGCCCTCCCTTTGAAAACAAAGACTTCAGCTTCACAGAAAAACTGAAATCCATCAATGGGAATTTTGCCTGGGCAAGGACCACCAGCTTGGTCCGTGCCCTGTAGGTGAGTGATTCCACACCAGCTCCCATCCAGCATTCTTGCTTTCAAGGCACGCGAGTGTGAAATGTGAAAGCAAACCCTTGCAGCTGATTTCTTCATGTCCCCACTGCAGATGCAGGGAGTGGCTTTTCAGCTCAGTGTTGCTCTAAAAGCTCTCCACAAGGAGGCCAAAAGCAACTGCATGCAGTTTTGTTCAGTTAAAATCTTGTCACTGGCATTATCCGATCACCAGCTGAGGAGGTCTACAGACTGTCAGTCAGGCTATGCCTTCTGAGCATAGAGCCTTCAGTCTAAGCAGGATGCCTTTCCCCCATGTACTCTTATCCTAGATTCCATATGGTATTTTTTCCTTTTAATTTGTGTGAAATATTTCCAACCCTTGTTCTTTAAAAATCCATATCTACGGGTTGTGGGGGTGAGTTAGATGATTGTTTATTGTAGAAAGGCAAGGACTGATCACTGCATGCAAGAACTCAGCAATAGAGAAAAGCTTTAACAGTAGGATTATATGTCGTTTACACTTTGGGACCTTATGTCACCACTGATATAAAGGGCCAAAACATACATAAATACAAATAGAATAAGAATCAGTTACATGAAGTTCTTCCAGACAGATTCTTAACTGATGGACGGTGTCGCTGGGACATTCTGGGGATAATGATTTCTCCAAGTCTTGGTGTTAAGTCTATGTCTCCTCCGAATACAGAAAATCCAACTACCAAACAGCAGTAGACATTTGCAGTAATAGAGATTGTGCTCAACCTTAATCCTGAACTCACTTTTTGGTTTCAGAACTCATTCAAAACATTAATTAAGAATAAAATACTGAGGGAGACAGCAGATGGAGTCTCAGCTTCAATCAGACAGAGGCCAGTACTAACCAAGGATCTTCAAAACATTGCCAAAACAAACCTTTCCATGGCCAGAAAAGAAAGTGATCGAGCATATTTGATACATTTGATAACCTCCCCAAACAACAGCACAAAAATGCATTGCTAAGGGTATTTTTATTTTCCAATAGAGGGTAATTGAAATATGCAACCTCTGTTCAGCAGCAACTGGGGAGTGTTTAATCAAAGGACTGTCTAGAACTAGATAAAAGCGGTAAGTTGGGATGTTTTCTTCACTAGGGTCTTTCCTTGTATTACCAACAGCCTGAGTTAATTCTTCCTGTTTAAACTAGTTCTGACCATCCAGTCAGGGTGCGGTGTAAGTACTGCATGAGCTAGACAATCAAATCCAAACGAAGGTCAATAAAAGCTCCTCATCAGAGTAGAGATATTTTGAATAGAGCTCAGGATTTACGCCCTTAAATCACTAGATAAGTGTAAACAAGGAACATACATGCAATTGTCAGGACCAGTTAAGAAATAGGAAGAGATTATTAAATCAAATAATCTACTAGAAAAAATTAAATTGATTGAGCTGCTCTGATAATGACAAAGATGACCTTTGCCCTTCTCAGGTGGATTTGATTTTTGAACCCTAAATAAAGACTGCTTCAGTTTTAGCAGCTAGGAAAGAGAAGCACAAAGTCTGGAGACATAATCATTCTTTGTTTCTGACTTGCTCTTTATTTCTCGAAAGACACTAGACCTGTGCACGTTGCCAACTACACAGCCAATGTAGCAATGATTATCCACCTGGCATAGGGACAGGGGAGAGATTTATCTCGTTAGTATGGAGGTTGCTATGGGAAGAACTTGATGTTAGCATGAATGAAAACCACTGCAGTTTACTGTATTCAAAAACACCTTTCTGTCACTAAATTACTGAATAAACAGTTCAATGAGGCTTTAGATGTCTCTGCCAACAACTCAATGCAGCTTGATTCTTATCATCAACTTGTCTTCATCATGCAGGATCTCATTCTGTAAACAAAGGCAGGGAGGAGTATGCAGAAGCTATTAGAAACACTGTTTACTGCTTTCTTGCTCATGAAAAAGCTGCCTGGAAAATAAATTTTGTCTATTCCAAACCCTCTTAGGGTTAACACACAGTTTGTTCCCCAAAGAAGAGATGCAAATATACCTCAGCCAACACAAGGCTCATGAAATGTTCATTTGAGCATCCTTCATTCAAGAATCATTGAAATTCCTTGCCCACTATGGTCATATAGGTAGACTATATGTAGATCCTAAATGAATGACTTAATTTTGGTTTTTGTGTCTAATTTTAATTTTTAACAGAAAAGACAGCAAAGAAAGTCAGATAGTAAAACTTTTTCATGTGGGAAAACAGCCCTTTTTTTCTGAGAACATTGAAGCTCTGCCTACTGAGTACAACAGAAAATGTCCAAAAACAGTGAAGAGGAAAGGGGCACGACACTATGGCTAGCTGTAATGCTCCTCTAGAGATTGACTAAGCATGTAGGACTTCAGTAGTTCTACTAGGGAACAGAGACATAAAGCACACAGTTATGTATTTTACTTTCCCGAGGACTCTAAAAGACAGCAATGCACACAAATTAGATTCTTTCCCCCTTTTTTAGCTTTAAAAAAACAGCCAACAAATCTAGCCCATTTCTGTTGTAAGCCATAATGTCTCCCTTTCTCATTCATTGTCCCTGTACAAAAGCACACGGAATACACAGGTCTGGCTGTGGATTGTAAAGCCTTCTGAATCAAGAGTCTAGTCCAAAATTCTCCTTTCCACCAACTCTCATATTTAGCAAGATGACATCAAGCAGAAGGAGATGGGCCACATCTGAGCAATGCTCAAGATTAAATGCAGATACTTCAGAAGCCTATACTCGAAGAAAGGGAAAAAAGAAAACAAGGAAAACAGAGAGGACCTCTCGAGAGCTCAGAAGTAAACAGAGCAGAGGTGAGGGTTTACAGATACTTTAACGCAGTGTAGGTTGGCACTGCAAAGCCATGTCCTGCATCAGCACAGTCTGCCTTGATTTAAAAGCAGGGAACGTTCACATTGCCAGAGCAGAAAACATTCTTTTTCATGGGAAAAGTGATTGTTGATGCTGGCAATTGACTGAGGCTTACAGCCAAGGGTTTAACATGGCAGCATTCTTTTGCCTTAAGTGGATTCTTGGACCCCTACTCTGTTGCAAAAGAGGTCTGTGTGGAATATGTGCTCTCCAGACTAAAAATGGAGCTCTCCTCCCTCTTCTGTCACACATAGCACCACAGACTCTTGCTTAGCTGGTCCACTAGCTGGGCTACAGTGTAGGTCCCTGTCAGAATTTAGTCACCTGAAATGGAAGTGTTAACACGTACTTGGAAGCAGGGCTTGTATTTTGTTATCTTTTTCCAAAGTGAATTCTTAGTTATGAACTGAAGGTATTACAGCGAAGGAAAGGGCCACTTGGCCTAATAAACTTTCCTCCCTTTGGGGCTAGCTCAACACCACCTCCTTCAACCGCCCCCCTCTCAGCAGAAATAAAATATGTCTCTTTTTCTCCTGAACTGATTTATGAAAGCTTGATTTAAGGACCTAACTTGGCAACATGTTCCATATGTCTGTTACTCTAGGAGCGTGCAGGCAATGGGCCAAACACAGAGCTTGTGCGATGGGCACAATCCTCCCTGCCTGCTATAGGACCTGTACCCCATTTGCCTGGCTTTAATTTGCTCCAGCCTGCCCATGGTTACAGAGGAGGGCTGGGGATGAGGAAAGCTGAGTTGCATTCCCAGCTCTGCCAGAGGCTTGCCACAAGACCTAAGGGAAAACAGCCTCTCAGCTTTGTTCTGCCTCAGTTTACACAGGCTCTAAGCTACTCATGTCCTCCGAGGGAGCTCTGCGAAACTGAATTAATAATGGCAACTACTAAGCTCGCCAGAAGACAGGCAAGAAATACCAAGCATACTGCAAGGAAAGAGGCATTTTAAAAATCAGAGCAGCTACATAAAAAACAATGCCTTGCAGAGACTTATTAGAAAGGGGGGGCTATTTAAAATCAGATTAAGTTCTGGACCAAATTCTGCAGACTCAACCTTTACAAGTACAAAATGTTCCAATGAAATTCAGAAGAATATGAACATGAATAAGAATATGCATATGCATGAAGGTGCTTACAGGGGCAGGCTCTTACAATTACAGAATTCAAGATGGTAGAATCAAATCCTGAGAAGAAAACTGCGTAGTGGTGTGTTTACTAGTAGCTTTTTGGTCCACTGATTATTGCAGAAAGAAGAGCAGCTAAAAACTCTACTGCCAGGAATTTCAGAATCTGACAGGACCGATCCTTTCCCCCAGCTTATCAATTCAGATGGTGCTCTCTTACAAAGGATTTCATGCAGAAAAGTTGGACTGCTTTGGCACTGCAGTTATACCAGAGCCTGCTCCTTTTTCACCAACAGTATGAGACATATCAGGTGTGCCCATCAAGAGAGGAGCAACAGTGCCAAGCAATTCCCCTCCTGGTGACCCCACTGTTTGACAGCCCTGTGGCCACCTTTAACAGAGCCACCAATGGCACGTGCCCTTGCCTTGAAACACATAAAATCACCACAAGGGCTAAACATCATCACTCTGGACATGGGGTCAGGCCCCAACCCTCATACTTCACAAATGGTTAAGAGCATGAAAACAAAAAGCTGAAGAGCTTAGCCTGGCTACGAGTTTGCTTTTTAGCCCCCCACATAAGAGAAACAACGCTTGTCCAGGTCCAGCACTGCTCTGCTTTGCACACTGTGCCCTGCCTCCCCTTGCAGGAGGACCACATCCATCATTCCTGCTTGCTTTGGCAGCACCCTGCCTCAGGTGCTGGGATTTCTCTTGTCTAACTCACAGCACTGGCAGGCAGTAAAATGGTGTTTGAACAACACCATCCTGCTCACTGTCACGTTCATTCACAGTGTGGTGAAGTCAAACCCATTGTGAACAGACTAAAAGTCATTTCAACTGTCAGCAGGAGGATTTACACAACTTGCTTCTCTCCCTCAAAGAGTGACTGCAGGGTAAAAACAGCTGTTCAGCCAGTAGCAGCAGTTAGCTCTTTTCAAAAAAAAGCAAGCTGGGGGAAAAGAGTTTAAAGAATAATAAGTCCTAAAAAGCATTTCTTTTAGGTGAAGCCAAATAGATATTTACTGTAAATCCAATAGACCATCTTTCCCATTTTTTTTCCTTGCACGCCATCCCCACCAGAATTCCCTCTCCACAGGTGGCAGATATTGGACCCTGCACACCTCCAGCAGCTGCAGCATCCCATCACTGGCGGTCTCAGAGTGCCCTCTACAGTCTGCTCAACCATCCAAGCTCTGCAATTGATCTTCAAGCTAAAGACCTGCCAAATCTGTCAGAACTTGTGACATATTAAAGATACAAGAGTGTCACATATCAGGCAGGTAAGTCAGTAATAGTGAGCCATCTGCTCAGGGAAATGGATGGCTCGGAGAGGGTCTCTCCACTAGGACTTCTCCAGTACGAGAGATGATCTTGCGATCATTACTCATTACCATTTCTTCCACTGACTCCTTCTTCATCCTTGGAAAAGCTGGGGGAAAGAGCAGAGATCACAGCTGACCTTAGGAAAGGAAAATGCCCTGAGAAGAAATGAGTCGCCTGCTCACCACTCAATCCCATCCCTGCATGCCTCTGACATGGCTTTTCCCCACCTGCCCTGGACACAAGCACAGCTCATATTTTTCGAGCAAGTGTTTCTTCTGTCCCTAATTACACATCCAGACACCTTCAAGATAAAGTTGGTGTTTTAAGAGATGGCATATGTTTGTCTTGACCTTTAACATAGATGGCTTTCAGAAGATATTACCGTGTCCCCTGATATTCCCTCCCCGTGCTTGCTTTCTGCAGTATCAGGTTATTGCTAGCCAGCACAGAGGGATGGTGGCAGATAAGAGAGCAAAGATGCCTGTCAATTTTTCATTTTTAAGAAGAAGGGGGAAAGACCACATATCCTGCAAAAGAGATTTATTGCAGGCAGCAAAATGCCCCCTAATCGGTACTCATGGAAATTTAGTGAGAAGAAAAGCCTGTAAAACCAAGCCCAGATACCACAGGCCATAAGCAAAAGAAGAAAAAAACAAAATACCAACACGTGTGTGTGCATTTATGTGTGTATAAATATACACACCATGTCTTCATTAAATCTAGATAAAGTTTGTTCACCTTCCCCGTGGTGGTTGGCAAGAGCTCATGTCCCAGAAGAATGACTTTAATCTCATTTCAGACTCAATAACATAGTGCCAGATGTTCTTGGAAATCTATTTTGCCCCTGTACATTGTGCAATTAACCTTTCGGTTTCCCAGAGATCAAATTAGAGCTGTGGAAATGTTTCCAAAGCCCTCTCTTAACGAAAGAAGCATGGGGTGTTTGAACCAACTGCTGAGCCATTTTCCTATCCCTCTGCTCCTTTGGACATGCCAGGAAGGATGTCAGGTCAGATAGAGATGCCATTGTTTCACAAACAGGGGAAAATATAAATAGTCCAGGCAAAAATTATCTTATCAAGTTTCTGAGGTCAGAGCTTGATAATAAGAAATGCAACTTAAAGAACTGCATTTCCTTTGATTACAGAAATTACCTACAAATTACAGATTTATTTTTCCAGAAATGGAGAGCACACCATTTCACCCAGAGACAAAGACACGGATAAGCCCCTGCCCGACAAATTGACAATGGATACAGCAAGCAGATTTCTCTGTCTGTGCAAATCCCTCTGAACCACGTCACAGAGACATGACAGTGTGGGACTGGGTGCCTAAGTTGGGACAAGTCATTTATCACATCTGTGGGCCCATCCTAGAGGCAGAGATGCAACTTCTTACCTGACTAGCTCAAAATCCATTCAGAGTCTGAGTGGACTTCAGGCTAGCTGAATTTTGATTTCTGTTTTACCCTGGCCTTTTTCAGCTCTGGAGTTACTTAGGTGCTTTTGCATCCTTTTTGAGCATAAAATTACAAGGAAGCTGCTAGAAATGATAAATGTAAACTGGTTCAAAATTAAGTACAACTATTTTCCCTGTAGTGCCCAGAAGCAAACATTGAACCTGAGATAAGAAAGATTTAAAAGATTCCTAACAAGTACTTCTTAAGCAACCCAACACATTAAATCTCTCTATCATCTCCTTAATTCCATCCTCTGGCGTTTGCAGTCAGCCACAGGAAGAGCTAGAAAGCAAACAGAAAAGTAGCAGTAGCTCAAGAGCACATAAAAGGTTGCTCGGACTCAGGGTTTTATTTACTCACAAGTATTGACAGGACATTATCCCTGTATCTTGAGACAAGGAAAAGTGTTTGTTTGTTTTCGCAAATATCTGTTGGTACTAGAATATTGACGTAGCAGAACCTCAATATTTAAATTCAAAACTTTCACTGTAGGACACATGAATAGAATATGATCTATTAATATGCACTAAGCATAAAGAGAAAACTTTAAATTTAGCTCAAAACCAAAGTGAGCTAGATAAATAAAAAGAGCCTGAGCAGGAGAAAACTTTAACTTTTCAATTACAAGATGGCTTTCAGGCATGTGTGCCCCTGTTTATTTATGAAGGTGCTACTATTGTTTTAATGTAAACAGGATTCAAAGTCCACTGGCAGCGAGAAGGGGCCAGTTGAAATGATTTGAAAGAAAGCTCCTTAGAAAAGGGCTGCTCTATTCATGGAAGCCGTTCCTGGATCATGACTGAAGCGCTATTGAAAAAATAAACAAATGTTTTTATTACAAGATGATAAAAGGGTTTGAATAGAAAAGCTGGCCAGATATGAAAACAAACTTTCACATATAAGGGCTTTGGATACACATGATTTACTCTGATGACAGCAGGCCACGCTGAGAAGTGCTGAAAGCTTATTAATATTATACAAAAGACTTTTGTTTATCATTTGCTGGCCTGCATGGGAGTTGCAACAAGCAAGCAGCAACATGGCTGGTGTCCTGTTTTTAGAGCTGCGTAACAAGGCAAGGTTTAGAAAATCCTGCCGGAGTGAGCCATTGAAATAAAGCCCTCTTTCAAAGTCAAAGGAATAATGCTGCTAATGACACAAACACAGCTCAGAGGTTTGACGCTTTGAAGGTTCAGCTCATCAGCACCCAAGAGATTCAATTTTCATTTCCATCCCAGAGGAAACGTTGCATCTCCCAGTTCGGAGCCCAGCTGTATTGATTTACTGCCGAATACACCTTTCCTCCGCCTCACGCTCCTGCAGCAGAATTTAGTATGAAGTGATTCTAGTTTGAGAGCCCAGAGAGCTCAGTTTGAATGAGAATGGAGCCACTGGAGGGAGGACATAACATGAGCCTCTCACGTCCAAACTGGAAACAGAATGTCTGTGCCTGCCCCACCTGTATCACAGCCCTTTGTGGCACCATCCTAGCTCTGGCCTCAGGCTTGTTTCCATCCATTTTCTATAAATGCAACTTACAGGGAAGGATAAGTTATGTTTCTATGAGGTCAAAAAAACCCAACAACAATAATTTCTAGAATCAAGAGCTTCCGTTCACATTTTGATTACTGTAAAATATTATTAATCAATCTCTACAATCTGTTTAGCTCCTATGGGAGAATGACACAAGCCTACACACTGCAGTGCTCACTGCAAACCTCAAAGCCACTTGAAATTAATCTCCTTTTATATTTGATAAAGCACTCAATAGGAATAGGAAGCCTTCTGTCAACTACAGCATTGGTGATAAAGAACAGCTTTACTTTCCTGCACCTTTCCCAGATGGAGAGTATTCAACCAAAATCTTGAGACTGGTACCCACGCTGCTTATGGTCAGACAAGTAGGAAAGATCTTCATTGCCCATTTTTTTTTTTTTCCCTGCTAAAGAGGATCCCCAGTTCAGGGCTTTTAGAGTGCTTTCCTGAGCTGAAGGTCTCACAGTGTTTAGTCACAGAATATTAGTCACAGCAACAATTTAGTGACAAATTATTTCTTTTTTCTGACAGATAAAGTCATGTGCAAGGCTTTAAAGGGAAGGGGGAAAAAACCCATGAAGTAAAAACGATTTTCAAAAAGTCACTGTTTTCACTAAAAGCTTTGTGTTCCATTTTTTTTCAGCAAATCCTCAAAAAAGGCTGCCTAATACAAAACATCAGCTCTCTTGGCCAGACGTCTGGTAGATTTGCCACCTAATTCTGTCACAGGCAGCAGCGAGGCCACCAGCTGAGGCCAGCCCATGAAACACTCCCAGGTAATGCACTGGAGCCCTGGGCAGGCACCTGCCTGAGGTCACACTGCCAGCCAGGGCCATCCAAGCCACCACTCAGGAGCTTGGATCCACGTCTCAGAAGCAGCCAAGATGCCCAAGTGTGAAAACTAAGCAGTCCTTGTTCGAGTAAGAGCTGAGACATAGCAAAACACTAGCAGGCTCTCACAAAGCTTTTCTGTTCACAGCCCATAAAACTATGTTGATCTGTGAGTAAAGGGAGATTCTTTTGCTAAATGTAATAAATATGTCCACTTTTAAGAAAATTACAACCATTTCAAAGGGAGAGGAGGAGAACAAATAATGGAAAAAGAAGGAAAATGGCCATTCTCTGTGCAAGATGTGAAATAATGCTGTGTCTCTGACCACTGTTACATCCTGCCATGCAAGAAGGCCAAAGTGGCTCATGAAAGGGGTTTTCTACTCAAAACTGCCCTGTCAGAGAAGCCATGTGTCTGTATGTCTTCCAGCTGGCACAGACATAGCAATAAGGTGAGCAGGAGAGATTCAGACCTTGCCGTGAAGGTGGTGGGGCTAATTAACTGAAGATGCAGAGCTACAAATAGTATGGGAATGATTATTGAGAAATGCCATGACACTAAGCTCGGGTAGATGGTTCAGGAGAGCTGAGATACTTCCACTAAGGCCTGGACCCAAAGTTTGCTGCTATTTAACAGAAAGATTTCTACTACTTCCAGAGAACCCCAGGTCAACTAAAGGAGAGTGTTCATTAGTAAATAAAATGTAGGTGAGCTTAATTACAAGATTTCCCCATCTGCTTGAGAAATACAAATTTGTATAAGGATCCAAGACACCTGACTGACTCCTCCTATCCTAGGATTGTCTCAGTATATGATGACGGTTTTCAAGGCTATTAAAAAAAAAAAAAATTGAACAAATACTGTCAAGTTGATAGGCTCCTTAGAAACTAGATACTAAGAAATGTGAGCTCTTTTGAGAAATCCCAGCTTGAACAGGTCAGATCCAGCACAGGGGGTGTATACGATGCAGATATGTTTGCAGACCATTCACAGTACAACAGAAAAGCCCCATGATCTTTCTCCTTAGACAGGAAATTATTAAAATGGGGAATAAATTAGTTCTATGCAAATTATGCAAAACCTTATCGTCTAGAGAGAACAAAGGAGGGAAAAGAACATCCATTTACACATGCTTCAGTCCTGGGGCCACTGAAGTAACATTAAGTTTTATCCCTCTGAAAGGGATGAGGCCATCCAGTGCAGCAGAAATTGTTGGTAGTAAGGTTTTAAAGCATTGCTGCTAAATTCACCAAGATCCAGCTTTTAGACCTGTACATCTTAGAGTTGCTATCTGTCCTTAATTAATAATTAAGAATTGTAATTAACAATTTCACTCCATGAATTACACCTCTTTTTTATCTGTCCACAGATGGATTGCACAGGCATCACTCAACATTACAATTATTTATATCCTGGTAATTCAAACAGCTTCCATCAAGATCTCTGACTGTAGCTGGTTAATAGTACATCTTTGTAAGAGTTTGACATTGGAAGTATGACAAATTTTGACTGGATGCAGACACTCAGATTAAAAATCTGAAATTTCCTCCCTTTGAATAACTTTCGGTATTCACTAAGATTTGCTGTTTCTGGGAATATTTGGCCAAATTCATCTACTGGTATGAATAATCCTCTGAATGATTATAAAAGGGACATAAACTGATGAAATTTGAGAATTCAGATAAGTATTTGTAGATTATTTACCTGAATTTACGATATTCATATGAATGCTATTATTTGTCCTTGTTTGATTATAAAGCTCTGCAACCTCAGAGCAAAACAAAATTGGGAATAAAATATTTGCATCAACTACAATCATTCAATAAACTAACAGACTCAACTACTATTTTATCAACTTTCTGTTGACAATTTTGTCTTTGTTTTTTCACAATGCCAACTGAAAATAACGTGTAACTGCATAGAGAATAAACAGAAGTACAATCAGCTCTTGGTTCTCCGCAGATGAACTCTCCAGGCAGGGGCCATGAGAGCAGAGATGCTGTAGGTGGTTCCTCAGGAGATGAACTCACTCTGGAAGCACTATTTATGCTCGCTCACCGCAGGGCTATGCAAATTTTCCAGCTCGGGCCAATCATACAGGACCCTCTGCAGTTTGTCTGGACTCCTTTCTGCACTTACATTATTGCCCTAAGGAAGTGCTGATAGCTAAAACTAGAGCTACATAAAACCATATTGCACTGGGCAGTTTTTGTTTATGTAGGTTATTCCAGCTCTTTCCTGCCTGTCGCTCCTCCTAATCAGGAGCTGAGAACACCTTGCTGAAAATTTCATACATTGCTTGAATTTACAAAGAAACTAACTATAAAGACTCAAGCCATGCTGCCAAGAGCATCCTAGACCAGAACCCTTAGAACAGACCCAAAAATGACCATGATACTCTTCTTGTTAATCGCGGTTGGAAAACCCTGCCTAGGCTCCAGCTGCACGAGCAAGCACAATCTCTTCACACATGAACTGAGTGCAATTAAGGCCCAGGAAAAAAAACTGACTCCAAGAGGAACACATTTGAGGTCACCTGAGTTTTGTCTGTCCTAAAAGCCATTAATCTGACTTTTAAACATGTTCTGTGCTCAAAGTATAAATCTGGAAGCTCAACCTTTTACAGCTTTTTTCTCCTTTCCAAAGAACATCTTGAGTGTTTGTTACACTTCCTGTGTGTTTGTCCTGGGATGGCAGTTTACCAAATTCTCATCCATTTCCTGAGTAATATCATCCACTTCGTAATTAAGAGAAGTACAGTTTCTTATTCTTGGCAAAACACAAACAGCCACACTCAGGACAACACAGTAATTTTTTTTTTCTTTAAGTATAAATCCTGCAGATTTTATTCTGACCTGAAACAGCACTACTCTTCCCATTAGTTCTACTCCAGCTGGTACCTGAGCCTGCTATTCACAGAAAGAAATCAGAGCCCAGATACTCACTCAGTGTAAATTTGTGTAATTGCACCAATACTGCACGAGAGTTGGCATTTACAATAATGAGGGATGGCCCAGTATTTCCCAGCTCTTTAACTGGAAGTAGAAGAGCAGCACAGCCACCTGGAGCTCGGAGGAGGAGTCAAAGCTTGGCATGATTCTTGACTCCTTCATCAAGACACCATTACAGCATGGCTGTCTGGCTCTCAAAAACTACCATGGGACATCATGGCACATCCCTCTCTGGCATAGTGAGCTGCACAAACCAGCCTTCTCTCGAACATCAGGCACTGCTTCAGCTTCTGGGACTCAACAGAGAATTTGGCAAAGCTTGGCACATGCTTGGCCTAGCCACACTGTGGCATGTCCATGCCAGGGACAAACACAGCACAAAGCCTCTGCCTAAGGTTCACCTAAAACTGGTGCCTGAAATAGGGCCTATGCCCAAGGCATTTTGACAGTTCAGTCTCAACAGAGAGTTTATATAGAACTGTAAGTTCATTAAGAATTATCAGCTTCATTAGGGAATACATAACATGAAGAGATTTGTGTTACCACCAAATCTAAACAGTAAAAGAGATTTAACAATTAAATCTTCTTTCACTGTAAGTTTATATACATCAAAAGCAACACCCAGACTTCCCACCAAGACCCACTGGTACTGTCAGCTCACGTTTCGAGCAGTAATTGCAGAACAGGAATCTCCTTCAACTTAAAAACACGTAAAGTGCTGAGTATTTGCTCTCCAAAAATAGAGAAGGTCTCTTCAGAAGGACCGGTTCAAAATTGAGCTATAGTCATTGCTGAAGACATAGGCCATTATATTTAGCAAAATGTTAGGAAAGTTTCGGGTTCCTTGTGGAAAAGTGCATAATCTTGTCTGTGCCTTGACAGTGGTATAACCTTCACTTGACATCTTAACCAGGCAGTAGCCGAGTGGAACACATGAGCTTTAAGAAACTCCATCTTTCAGAGCTTGAACAACAGACTGGACTTCTTGTAAGACTTCAGCTGCGAAGTGTTAATGATACCATCTTTGCATACACCATTATTAGAACTGCAGAGTACTCAATTAGCTCTTTTTTCCCCTTTTCTTTAATGGCATTACAATATGATTAGTAACACAGACATCCCCACTGGCTGCATGGGTTGCGCTTATGCCTCATGAAAACCAGAAAATTTGTAACATAAAATCTGGCACTTTGCCAGATTTCTACAGGGCATTAGTAACAAACTGGTGAAGCTCATTAAAAAAAAAAAAGAGAGAGAGAAACCTATAACCATTAAAAGTCCATTAAGCGGCATGTCATTTTGTAAAGCTAAATAGCCCACAGTAATCAAAAGCATATGAACCCCAGCTGGGTTACCCAGCAAATTGTTTCAATTTAGGGGGGAGTATTCATCAAGAAAGATTGTTCCTAGGATTGGGTTGATTTTTCTTCTTTAGTTGCTGGCTCCATATCCCATTATAAATTACGGTGATGGATGCACCTTGCAGACAAAGGTGAAGAGTGACCAGAATAGCCAGAACATCTGCTCAAGGCAAGGCATCGCTGATGCAGAACCTCTGCAGAAAGTTATGTCACTTATGGTGATCCTACCACTGCCAACCAGCTGTACCAGAAGCAGTTTCTTTGCCATTTTCTTCATCACCTAAGTGGCACAAGGGCTATGAATTGGCTTTTCCCATCTCTGCTGCCTAAGGAAAATGAGAGAAGCCATTTTCATCACAGTTTGTTGTGAAGAAATCATTCACTGATGGGTTGTCAGCCAAGGAAAGCAAAACAACACTAAACCAAACAGAGGATGAGTCTCTAGTAATTTTAACTACCTTGTACCACCTCTTCCAGTGCAGAGATAGAGCCACATTTTCCCTGAGTATGTGAGCAATACCTGTAACTCTCTGCTTGGAGCAAGACAGCAGAGAAAGTGATATAATACCATGACCTAGACATCCATGCTTGCTTACTCTGTACCTGATTTTCTTTGGTACCTGTGTGTCTTTCAAAAACTGGTCCCTGGGTCTCAGTTTAGCAAGGCACGGCAGCAGGCACCTAGACACAAGCATATTCCAGTGAGACTGCTTATGTTCTTAATGCAATATCATCCAATAGCTTGCTGAAGTGGGAGTGCAAGTTCTCTCTGCTCCCAACTATATAACATAAATAACTCCTTGCTACATCTTTTAAAGCCAGGTGGCTTTAAATAAACCAAAATAAACCAAAATACATGAAACAAATCTATAAGACGACAAAGTTCTGCCACATCTTCGCTTTTCACACGAGCAATGTGAAAAAAATTTCCAAGTTTTTTCTCAGCATTTTTAACACAGATATTTCTCAAAGCCACCTCATTCTACATTATTGGGGCATACAGGGTGAATAAAAGCCTCATAGAATTGAAAACTCCAGTTGACCTGCCTGAGTGCACAAGAATGGCACACGACTTCTTTATATGCAAGGTCTTTTGAGGGTAATGGGTCTCAGACCTTTGATCTATCCCAGGAACTTACATTTCTAAATCTCCTGCAGGAGGCAGCAGTTTGGAAATTGTTACTTTATGGAAAATCACCTGTCTTGGGGTGATTCATAGTATTGTATCCCATAATCAGCTGTGCCCAAAAAATTATTATTGTGTCTTTAAGGACCTGCAGCCAGGGACCTGGGGGGGGAGTTTTAAAAAGCTCCCAGCCCAGGCTTCTTCACGGCTTTGTACAGCATGGTATTGCCATTGCTGGCTGCTTGGTCTTTGCTTCAGACAGGGGCTTTTTCGTTACTTTTTCAGGGGATTTGTGGATGTTCTTTTCCCTCAGCTCAGAAAAGCTGTACTTTGCCATGGGGAAAGTACATGCCTGAGACAGATCTGACAACACCTCGTCACTCTGTCCTGCAAAGCCTGAAGCCACCCCACCAGGCCCATATCGGAAATGGGTATTTTCCAGCATTTGGGATCTCTTTATTTCAGTGGGGTGGTGAGGTCTAGCAATTTGATATCTAGCAGTTATTTACTTTCTCTTTTCCCCTGCCTGTTGGCATTTTGTTTCTTAATAAACCATTGTTTTTTCACCATCATGTCTTAGTATTCATTTCTTATTGATGGAAAGGGATTGTTGGAACCCTTAGAGGAGCTGACTCATTCCAGAGTGTTCTCCTTGAAAATTGTGTCAAACAAAGTCATCCACAAAAAGCTTAGAGCAAAAACTCCAGCCTCTCCATTCCAGAGAGTCATGGTGACCTTGAAAATATTTACAAGAGATTTTTTAGTGCACCCAAAGGGCCTGCAGTCATCCAATGGCTGAAATGCATCATCTCCATCTAAAGATGAAGTTAAGGATCTGTAAATCTGCAGCCTCTTGGTAAAGAAGCATATGCAGCCCTTTAAATGGTGTGTTTAATTTCACTAGACATCTCTGTCAGGCTGGACAGTTTATTTACAGCAGAAGTCTGCTGCTGAAGGAGACCTTTAGATGGTACATAGCTTGACTGACAATACTAAAGCACAGCACTAAATCATCCAAGTACTTAAAATCTTCCAGTGCTCTTCCCATTGCGAGTAACAGAATACAAATGGAAAAATCAGATGACAACCTAAGATACAGAGACTTGAATCACATCTGTTTCAACTGCTGGATGTGACTATTGTAAAGAATGCAGAGATAATGCTCCTCAAGCGTGCTTGCATAATCATGGGCTCATGTTTTAGAATTGACCAGATATAAAGCCTGCAACAGTTGCTCACTTTATTCTTTGTGGTCCAATAGTGTAGACACCTGACAGAACTGAAGTTTTTACTGGTAAAAAAAAATAAAAAAATCATGTTGAGTTTAGAGGTGGCCATTTTTAGTCAGATGTTTCTTTCTATCCATTAGAGTGGATGCAAGTGCCTGCATCTGCTTTGCAAAGATGGCACAAAACTCAGCTCTCTCGCCAATACTTTGAAACATCCTTTCAACGCTTGAACAAAAAACAGTGTTATAAACCACTCTGGCTTTGATTTTTCTTTTGCAAAATCAACCTCTGAAAAAAACAAATGGTCCCTTCAGCATCACTGTGGCTTTGTCTCTCATGGGCGACAGCCCTGGCACCCGCCCCCAGGGACCTCACTGCCAAAACAGCCCTGATTTCAACCCCCCATCAACATCCATGGCCCCTCAGAGGCATCCTGTCTGCCAAGCAGGTGGGACACAGTCTATGCCATGTGGCTTTAGTCAAATTAGTGCAGTAATATGTTCTAAAGTTATTTGCGAGGGACCTGGATGCTGACAGTTAGAAGGAGTGCTCAATTGCAAATTCTCTTTTCCTAATAAAGCAGAACAAGAGAAGTATCCCCTATTTTGACCTATAGAATGCGAAGTTTTACAGTCTATTAGCTACTGAGACAGATAGTAACTAAGATATAAAAACTGCAATGAATGACACTAAACTGCTTAAAAGACTGTTATAGGAAGCACACACATTATGCATGCATATCTGAATAACCCAGGTTTTTGGTATCTACAAGGCTGCCATGGGAATTTCATGACTATGGGTCCCCTTATAGTAACGTGACATGAGGACGAGAAGAGAGGACGAGAAGAGAGGACGAGAAGAGAGGACGAGAAGAGAGGACGAGAAATTCAATAGGTCAAGTGTAAGTTAGGCAGGAATTACTAGATGCAAAAAAATAGAGTGGTGGCCAATTGTTGGGTAGCACATCTTCAGAGAGGCACTAGAGGACATGCTAATACTTCTGGGAAGAAAGGAATACTTTGTATTTGGATTAAATACACAGAAATATTGGGATTAAATACACAAAAATTCTAAGATACCTGAAGCAATCTTTCTGTATCCATATAGATCTTATATCCATAACTAGATCTTAACTGCATATGGGGTCCAGTTTTGAACCCTGAATTTGAACAAAGTTGTAGATCAACTGGAGAGATGGGCACACATTTGGGGTTATTTAGTCTAAAGTGCATAAAACTCAGGAGATGGGAAAACATTTTCAAGTCCATGGTATGTTACTGTAAAGAAGAAGGAATCGTTTTTCACGGTATCTTTGGAGCCAGAAAACAACCTTATATTTAAGGAAGAAAATTCCAGGCTGGCATTGACAGTAATAAGAATAGCAAAGTGCAAGAGCGAAAAACCCAAGAAAGCTGCAGGGCAGCTGCTCCTGGAGATCTTTCAAGAAGAGGTCAAGCAGACATGCCAGATGTCACACAGTTTTCAGCGATCCTGCTCTGAGGTAAGTGGACACATAGACAATTTCCTGAACTGCTGCCCACCACTGCTTACCAGTTTAGTCTGCAATCAGTCAGAGAAAATGAACACAGAAAATGATTTTGAAATATTCTTTCCTCCCTCCCGACAATATATCATGTGAAGTTCCTTTCAGCTTTAATCTGAGTGTTGGCCAAAATTTAAGATTTTATTTAAACTGAACTGATGCTCATCCTCCTTCCACAGGATGAAGCCAAGACAGTTTGTGGTATAAAACAAATGCTACAGCCAAATTAGGCCTCCAGCACAGAGACTCAAGATCTGCAAATATGATGCAAGTCTTTGCATAAATCATTCTGTTGGTCTTGCAGAAAGGCACTGGTATCTTTGCAAGACTTGGGACATGATTCCTGCTTCCTCCAACAGTACACAAATGGGTTCCCCAAGCTCATTTGAATTCTGTACATAATCAGGATGTAGCCCACAGGCCCATTGATTTGTGAGTTTTATGTTCCGTAGTTGAATTCACCCCTAGGGGTTTGTCACCTAATTCACTGAACAAGCAGAGATTTTAAGATAAATCTGGAACAAAAATACAGAAGAAAATAAAACTGCTACCTTAATGAATATAGAGAAAATACTAGTAGTGGAAAGTAGAACAATCAAAGAAGAACAGACCAAAAAGATACAATATTCTCAAAAAAAAAAAAGGAAAAAAAAAGGAAAAAAAAAAATAAAGTCGAAATTGTACATGGGTGTCTTAATACAAACAGGGCTGACATTAAGGGATTATTTAAACAAGTCAAGAGAAGTTATCACCAGTTAATGACGAGTTTGTTAGCTAACAGGCTGTTAACACTCAAACAAACTGGTCATTAAATATGGTTACTATTTATTGTAATGGAAATTTACTAGAACCTTTATTTAAAGGTTTAACGGGAGGTAGAGACTCAGCATGCAAACATGGACTCTCACAAATCCAAACAGATTTGCCTCTATTCGAAACAAAAAATAGAAACGAACCTTTCACAGCATCAATGCCCACCTTTCCTCTAGCAATGGATATTAGGCGAGTTTGGATTCGCTGAAGGAGCTTCATATCTAACAAGAACCACTTGAATCTTCATTACTTTGGAGTGCCATTATGGTAAGTGGTTCTGATCTGTGTCCTTTAGAAGCCCATTGCAAGTCTTATTATTATAAGACAGAAGTTTGGTAAAGCTCTTACCATCATCTCTCATGCACCTTCATCCCCCTGGAGTTTAGTGGGGAAAAAAAAAAAAAAAAAAAAAAAAGGAAAAAAAAAAACAGAAANAACTGAAATAGCAATGTATGAAAAGGAAAATAGAAGTAATAAAAACTTCAGACTCTCTTGGTTCATTACCATGATAAACTAAAACACAAGCTGCTTGAGTGGGAAAAAAAATAGAATTGGATCCCTAATGTAAGACTGGTCTCTAGTACACACTGTCAATAAGGTATAAAGTTATAAGAAGAGAAAGCACAGACCACTGGAAAAAAAGAAAAAAAAAAATAAAGCACTGAACTAGACCTGCAGGGACAATTATACTCCTACCTCTGTAACTGACTGACCACAAATTACTTCATCCTCTCCAGCATCCTCCCCTGTCATTTTGCCTGTTTAATTTAAATTGTCTTTCCCTATATAGAGAGTAGTACTGATGTACCTAAATTCTTCACACAACTTCCTCTGTTCTCCTGGTGACAGAGAAAACAGGTCAGAGTAGGAGAAGTAATCTACTGCAAACTGCAGGGAGACCAGAAAAGGATACAAAATAGGGTTTGGAGGCAGTAAAAATTATCAGAAAAATCTGTTTCACATAAAGTGCCTAAAAGTCAACTAAAGACTCTCCAGAAGAACATCTGTCCCCACCAGTCACAGAAGGACTCACAGATTTGCCTTCAATGAGAAGCCTGAAATCAAAAGGGATTTTAACACCCATTATATGCTACCTCAGTGAGTAAAAACACAGGACCTTCAAAAGCTCAGAGGAGTTTCTGAGCAGATTATATGAATAGGGTCCACCTCCTTATCACAGCTTCTTCAGCTGCATAACTCTCAGTTTCTGCAGTACCTCTCCTGATTAACAGGAAGGAAAATAGGAGGGGAGGAATCTTACAAGAAGGTCTGAAAGGCAAATGCTTCCAATGTGGCCACACATTTATTGAGTTGGATGTGGTTTTCGGCAGAGCTGAGCATCCACAGCTCTAATTGAAGTCCCAATTAACTCTGGGCACTCATGGCTGACAAAAGCTGACACTGTCAGGGAGGACAGGATCTGATTTCTGGCCATGTTCGAGTCCTGTGCAGCTCTTCAGAGATCTCTGGCTGGAGCCAAGAAGTGAACTGGTGTCAGAACTGAGAACCAGCCCCAGGAGCCTGCATCACTCAGACTGAAAAAATTTCTTTTTCTTAACTTCCCATTTCTATGATATACTTTTTGCCTTTCAAATATTTCTCACTTTCAACCTCCCGGGATCTGACAGCCTCCTGTCTGAATGCTCACATGTGCCAGACCCATTGTTAATATCATTTCACAAGATATTAGGATTTCAGATGCATTTCCCTTGCCTTGTTTGCAAGAGCTTTTCAACAAAAGACTATGGACATGTCTAAATTCCTAATATTTGCTGTGGTAATACCATTTAAAGGCAAGCGGGCTGGGAATGGCAGAGAATAACTGATATTTTCATTTAGCTGCTGATGTGACTGGGATTTAGAGAACAGTCTGATTGATGTCTCGGCTTCATTTAAAATAAAATAATTAGGCTACTAAAATCTGGAAAGTATATTTTCATTTTAACTGGTCTGTGTGCTCAGCCCAGGATCCAAGAAAGGACATGGAACGTTACAGGAATGGAAATGAGCATTCAGAGTAGGAGAAATTATATACTGTAGATTAGAGGCAGACGAGGAAAGGATATGAAAAGGGTCTGGCAGAATTAAAATAATCAGGAACTAAGAGGAAAAACCAAGAGTTCAAAAAATTATGTAGAGCATTCCATTAATCATCATTGTGGGAGGTAACAGAGGGTAGACAACAATATGAGAAGCGGATTGAAGAAGCACAACTAAGAGACAGAAAGATATGTAGATATGAATAAAACAGGCATAAAATTCATGGGTTTTGTTCCTGTTTCTAATAGCACTCTGGTCCCTGCCTAGTGGGAACAATGAAAGATTGGCTGAGGGAACAGAAGACTCCCAGCTGCACGAAAAAGTTGTAAGATCAGACCTGCAAAAATATGCACAACTTAAACATCTTAAATCTCCAAATAAATGTATTTTTAAGACATTTATATCCTTTGCATCACTCTATCACAGTATAAAGGCAGTTAAAGCATTGAACATAAAAAACAGCCTAAGGAATTTTGGATTTCACCTCTGAATTCTGTGAAAATTCAGGCCTGTATCTCAACTGTGTAAGAGCTCAGAAACAGAATCACACGCACCAGCTGGACAGTCCTAATTAAACAAATACACAGACTCTGACAGCAAGAAATGCAACACAATGCATTTGTTGAGACAAAAAAAAAAAAAGCCTTTTGTTTATGTGAAGCCAAGACACGGTACTTTACATCTGTACACACGCGGACCACAAGACCACAGCTAACAAGTTAATCATGGAGCTCAAGCCAGGCGTAGAGCGAGAGTGTGATAACACCCACTCCAGTGGCCAGCAGCATCGAAACATAATGTAAAGTTTCCAGAAGCCAAGAATCTCAGCCAGTGAACTGAAAACAATTTGAAACAAAATCAAATAATATCTCCTTTGGATCTTTACAATCCCTCCCATAGTGTGAAAGCCTCATCTGACTGTGACAGGAAAGGGACTAAACACTCCTTTCTCCCCTGTAGTGATTACTCCATATAACTCAGATTCATGGTTGTGTGGTCTTTCACACCTACATTCCTCTGGAAGCCAGTCACCCATAAAATATAGTATATGAGCTGCACTATATTAGCTGGAGAAAAATGAGGCTCTCAAAATCTGAGAGAAAGCTGGAAGAAATTTACTCTAAGTGAATATTGCATACCCAAGGGACAAGGGCACTTGGAAGAAAATCCTGTTAAAAACAGATTGTTTTCCCTCTCTTCAGAGTCTTGAGGGGTTTTTTTTTCCTTTCTTTGGCTTTTTCCTTTTTTTTTTCCTAATTTAAAATAAGTTTGTCATCCCCCATCCACCTCTTTCTCAGCACAGAGAGGATATTTTTGCAACATATTGTCTTGTTTAACAGACACACTGAAGTGGGTCTGTAATACCTTTTCTGTTCCCCTTACCGTCAGCAAAAGAAGCGTATTTGGGGTACTTGGGTTTGGGTGGTATTCTACAAGAAAGGTAAAAACCAACCAGGAAAAAAGAGAGCAAACCTAGAGAAGAAACCAAAATGAAGCAAAAACAAAACACAAACAAATGAAAAAAACCAAAACAAAACAAAGAAAGAAAGGAAAAAAAAGAAAAATCACAACCAAACAAAAACCCAGCAACAGAATTCTCAAGAATAATCCTAGATATAAGCCCAGAAAACATGTCTCAAATACTGTAGGTAACAATTGTTGCCCTTGTAGTTCAATTTTCTGTTATAGCTGCCATACTAACAAAATGAGTTTCCAACAGAAGAGGAAGTCTGTGCACCTCACAGTCTGCTTTAATTTGTTGCCACCACATCTACCCTGTCCAACCTTACAACTGCACTAAGCACAGAATAAGACAGGATGTTTTTTCATGTAGGTCTCCAAATTTCTCCACTAAATAACCTTTCTGTGTCTCTGCCACTAATATAACTAGGTTCATTAGCTGAAAGGAATTGTAAGTAAAACAGGGATTATTACAATGCTTCCCCTCTACATTTTTGCTCCTACCTCATGCCCAAATGCTAATCAATTATTGGTGTTCATGAATGTATCTCATGCAAGACAAAGAAAAATCCACTTCCTCTCCAGCCCAATGTATTTTGACTTTTTGCACTATTTACCAAATACCACCTCTTGATAGTTCAGAAAACTGTACAGGAGGTACATCAGAAAAATTCAGAATAAAATTAAATACCCCAGGACACCTCCTCACATTAAAAAGACAGACTTTTGTTTCCTATTTGCTAACCATTAGTGGTACATAAAAAATATGTGATTAGGATCCTGAGAGCTGGCATGGCTCAAATACCGTATATTGATGAACCACGCTGGAATGGAAATCAGATGAAAAGTATTCCTGTAGTGGCACTTTAACCTAACTGTTGACAGATGGAGAATGGAAGCAACATAAATGCTCTCTTTTTGTGTCAGCACTATAAAAATGTCTGACTAGCCCATGAAAGATGGAGATGAAAGCTTAGGCAGCCATTAGAAACTGTGCCTCACCTCAAGCAATAACTCATTCCCATGGTATTATGAAAATGGTTTTATTGCAGAGGATTACTTCTCCCCCTTCTGCAAAAATTACTGCTTATCAGCAGTGCAGAAATAAAGCCAGAAACTCCCAATCTTTTAAATTCTCCTATGCAATCTCCTTCCCAATGGTCAGGAATTTCATAAAATATAACATTTGATTAAACCAGTTTGCATGCCTTTCTGAAGCTGACACCATTATCTGAAACACAGCACTTTCAAGTGTCCTGCCATTAGTTCATAGCAGCTTAGTTGCCTGTTGCATTTATTTATCTGAGTATTAATGCTCTGCAAACTGCCTTCATGGGAATTCAAATCTTTTGGCAGACCTGGACTGGAAATCAAATGAGGCCATAAGGGCAGGAAGATATTCAAAAGCAGTGTCCATTACAGGAGTTGCGTTTGGGATTGGTTTTGTTGGAGTTTGTGTGGTATTTTTTGGAGGAGGTGTCTTTTTATTCGCAATTCATTTTGATTACAGCTTGTTTCTAAGCAGTCAAGCTTCATTTGATAGCAAAACAGAACCAGGTGTATTTTAAACTCAAACACTCACAAAATCCAAAGTATGCATGATCTCCATCATCAACACAACTGGAAGTTACGTCAGTACATCCAGAAGGGATTGCAGGCTCCCCAAGGCACAGGAATTTGGCCTGAGAAGTGAGTCAGTGCAAGGCAACAGAAGGTGTCCATATCAGACCCTGCAGCCTCCTCATTGTATCAGTGCCCTGCAGAATGTGCAGCTGACATACCACAGCAGCTTTATCTAGATCGTGTTTGACACTCCAAAGCCACTCTTTTGGCAGCCAGTTTCAGGAATCCCTCTATAAACCTACCCTGGTGGACTGGCCAAACCTCATGGGATTACTGCAATGAAAGAATGCAGCCTCACTTGGTTAAAATACACTTTTAGCTTTGCTTTCGTCAATATTTCAGGAATCTCCACAGCCAAAAAAAAAATCTAGGCAAGTTTGGCTTCGAACGGTGTTGACAGCATGTTGGCTAGGCCAGTAAGAATATTCACTTTTTTCAGCAGTCATATACATGTGTGCGAATATGTGCTCATAAAAAAGAAGGGGAAGCAGCGGCAGAAATAGGGAGGTATATCTCTGCCAAGCAACCCCAAATCACAAAATGAACAAAAAACAAACTTGGAACAGGCCTGGCAGACAGAGAGAGCATATTTTCTCAGACTCAAAGGAAACCCTAAATGACAATTTTATGACTGTGGTAATTTTTCAAGTGACATACTACAAGAGGGTATTGTGGGCTCCCATGAAACCTTTGATGCTCCCAACTACACAGGGAAAAGAATGGCTAGAATAGCTTCTCAGCCTCTGGAGGGACTCAGCCCTTTGCTGTTCAGACACTGATGTGAATATCTGCAAGAAAATGTTTACTCTGCACCTTAGGAGAAGACTCTTGAAAAGCAGATCCACTTTTCCTTCACGATGTCTCTAGTATCACACTGAAATTTTCCAGAAAGAGCGTCTCATTCCCCAGACTCTGCCTGTTGGACATGCCATGTGTTCAATGACAAAATGGAGACATTTGCACAGCAACTTCGCTTCATTTTTTCTTTACCACTGATGTTTTTATCCAGAAGAGTAGCAGTAGTTGCACTTCATGTTTGGGAGGCCTCATTCTCATCGCATACTCAGGAATGGTACCCATTTAACTTTGATAATACAGCTCTGAGCTAGATTTTTCTCAAGCTGTATTTTGGACAGCCAGGTGGCTTTTGAGTGTTCTGCACAGAGAAAGAGGGTTCATAATCCTGTCGTATCTGTACTCAGGTCTATTTACAAAAGAGCTTAGACAGCACCACTCTAATACTCTGTATCTTGGTGAGGAAGCTGAGCACCTGCCTTGGAGCAGTCATTTGCTCCAAAACCATAGCTGAGCTAATCACTCAGCTGTGTGAGTATTTACTGCTGTAGAACTACATAGTCAGAGATCATTTCCAGAAAAATGCCATTTGCCACCATTTCAAATGTTCAAAGCTTCCAGCATTTACCTGTTAAACTACATCCTATCCCCCTTTGCATCCAAACCTTACCAATCTCAACATCCAAAGTCAGTTCTAAGAGACAAAGTTTTTCAGGGAGAAAATATATTTCCATTTCCTATCCATTCTGCAAGGGTAGTAGGGTGTAGTTGGTTTGAGTTCAGCAAGGTAACATTAGTAAAGTCCTACATGCTGAAGCATTTGTTTAAATCAGGAGGGACTGACACATTCAGCATTTGCTGAGTCTCGCCCTTATTAGAGAGCTTTGCAGAGACATTAGCCACACATACAGACTGTGCATTTTAAATTTAAAAATGACAGAGTGGCTGATGTTGAAAACTTTGCTACCTTGCTTGTAAAGTAATGTTCTTACAAAAGTTTTTTAAATGCGCTTGATTTGCATAACACCATTATGAGTTACACTGTCAGAGACTCCTTTAATAACAATGGTGTGCTATGGATTGACATGATCGCTTATTATGGCTTCAAATAATATGTAAATAATATTTAAATGGCTTCTCTCAGAGCCATTACTGTCAATCAAATAAATACCTATATTTTGGCTTCTCATTTTTATGTCCTTAACCAACATAAAGAAATGAAAAAGCAACTTATACACAAAACCTGTAACAAACAGCTATTTTGCTAACAATCTGGTTTAAACTGCCAGGAAAACAACAGAACTCAGTTGCAATGCCAAAGCTGTAATTTTGGTTGCCCGGTTGGATCTCAATGCCATAAAGATTAGTGTTAATTTTGTGTCAGAACAAACAATATTTATGGGAATCAACCCAAAAGGAATGATATACAGAATTTTATCATCAAGAGAGGAATTCCACAGTACTCTCAATAATGCTTAATCATGTAAATTTCATGTGCATTTTAATCACCAGATCTCAAGGCGATTTACAAAACTGTACGATGGACCACTAGCAGAGGCAGCAACACTTGGATACAGACACCAAAGGATTCTCAGCAGTTTTTCATCAGCATCTCATGAAGCGCTCCGCACAACATTGCTGCAGAAGGAAACACTATCGCTGCAGACTCCCTGCCCACCTGCCACACCCTTCATAGCCAAAACGACCTGCGCAGTGATCACCCCCATGCTGCAGGTGGGATGAGCCCTGTGCACAGAGCAAGGGGACTTCACGGAAGGCACAAGAGCAGGAACAGAGCCAGGTCTCCTGCAGGTACAGCTGCCGTGTGCGTGGAGTCTGCACTTGTGTGAAGCTCAGTAACTCAGAATCCGGGTGGTCTATCTCAGCCCCAGTCCTGCTTCATGTAAAATCATCTTCTGCAGCTGTGTCCCTTTCCCTGTGCCTGTGCACACAGGTGCAGAGCAAGACCAGCAGCATGCATTTCGGTACATTATGCTGCTGTTTTCCTTCTGGCATTAAACTATCCTCTGCAGTGCAATTATGGCGCTACAAAGATTCAGTATAGTACCAGTGCCACACACCAGAGCCTGGGCTTCATCCAGCCTGCAAGAAAACAGCTCAGCGTAGGCAGATGTGTCCAATCAAGGAGAGATTATTTTTGAGGGTAAGATTTAAAATTAACACTGCAATAAAAGGAGTCTTATGTCAGTCATCTTTACTCTGCAATATATTTATAAGCAACATTTAACCTAATACCTGGACCTAATACTGCTTTAAAAAAAAAAAAGAGACTTCACCATTTACTGAAGTGGAAAAAATTAACAAAAAGTACAAAGTCCATGTCTCAGCCAGATTTCTGCCACAGAGAGCCTCTATTTTGGTTTGTCTTCTTTGGGAGGAGAAGCTACTTTTTTCTCTTGTGAAATTCAATCACATCTACAGTTTCTCAGAGGGAAATTTGTCCTCTACCATCAGAAAAGATGGTTTTACTGAAAAGCCTCTTGACACATTCTCAGCCAGGAGGAAAATGCCGGTGTGACGGGCTCTCAACTGGTACCTGAGAGCTGCTCAATGTCTTCTCTGCCATAGGTTTTTTTTATACTAACCCCAAGCGAACCACTTGACACTCCATGTCCTTCAATTCTTCACCACTATGGTTGTCTCCTCCATGCAATAAAAAGGTTGTGAGGTTGCAACTCTGACCATGAGGTGCTCAACTACCATTTCATGAGTGGCCTTATCAGTAACCAAGCTGAACAGCAACAATTAAATGACAGTTTAAGCTGTCATTTCTCCTTTGCTCTCCATCCCCAGAACGCCTGCTGTAGCAATGCCAACTAGGCTGACCTGTCCTTCTCGGCAGAATAAGACCTATGAATATTGTACAGGGATGAGCAGGACTGGAATGAAACAATTAGAAAATGCAGCACACCTCACATATGTCCTTATGTAGGAAAGCCAGAAATATTAGCATAATCACAGTGTGCTCTGTTAGCATTAGGATTAAAACTGGAGAGGGGAGGCAGAGGGAGCCTGTTGTTAGTGCAGACAATTCAGCCAGACAACAGTTGGCCTTACTAATTAGCAAAACAGTGCCACTTTAAGAGCTCTCTTTGGGTACTCCTCAGGGAATTTCAGACATCAAGGCAGCTAATATGCTTTCCAGAAAAGCTGGCAAGAACTAAAACCTGCACAGCCAAATACCTATGTGCAAGGAATCGCTATCATGAGCAAGTTTCCATGCTGAGAAAAGCCTGGATTCATTCATTCATTCACAAAAATATTGCCAGCCTGCAAGTTCCGCTGCAGGTCTCCTAACACTTGTGTTTTGCTTTGTTCTGCACACTCATTTCAAGCTCTTGAAAGCAGATGATTATCAGAAAGTAACTTTTTTTTTAACGTGCATTTCTTGCCCTGTTAAGGAAGAAAACTTGGAAGTGTGAACTTGGAAGTGTGAAGTTAAGCCCAAGCATGAGAATAGAATGAAATATCCCTCTTAAAGAGCTTCAGAGAATTTTGGAAAAGAAAAGAATCTGAGATTATTGAAAAACCTGGAACTGGGCTTAAAAATATATATCTTTCCGGCTATCAAAACTGCATCATTTAAGTAAATTTTGCCCCATGTTTCCTTGCTTATCCAAAGGATGTGCCCCCCCACCCTGGCATGGGACAGCTGCGTGTGCTGCTCATGGCAAGTTAGCATGCAAGCCAGGCCTCCAGCAGGTCCCCGGCTCTGCTTACTAACTTGGAGATGAAAGAAACAATTCTTCTGGGAAAAGCTGTGTACTTCATACTGCATTACGCTTACTTCAGCCCGTATTAGGGTATTTAAGGCACCGCTGGTTGTTTAGCATAATGATTCAACTAAGGCCATTCATTATAAGGCTGTCTTGGAAGACATAAAGATCTCTCTGTCTGGGGTGTTTTGGCTCTATAAAGTGTATGATGGCTGCAAAGAAAGATATAGCATAAAAGAATAATAACCTTAAATGTTGAAAGCGTATTAATATTTCATCTGGGGAACCAGAGAAGTTGGAAAGCACTAGGAGCCCTATCACATGATAATTATTTGATAGGACACTACATCCAGCCACAGGGATAATTCACAGGGATTACAACAGCTCTATTTTCATTGGCAGGCCTGGCAGGCAGTGCTGGACACACTGACAGCAGGAATTCGGTTGCGGGAACAAGTCCTGAGTAATTAATCAGGGTCAGGGCAGGATCTGGTTTCAGAGAAGTCAGGCTCATTACTGGCATTACTCTCCAAGCTTTGTGTCCAGCCCAGTTGTCCCATTTCTTCAGTTCATGTAAATCAAAGGATTGCTGCCTCCTACAGAACACAGCGGACTGAAATAATTTATTCTGAATTAGGCTGCCCCAATATTTCAGTTTTGTCTAGCCCACTCATAGATTAATTGTCAAATGCCAAAAATGTCCTGAGATGTAGGATAGGTGTTTGGATTTAAACAACCAGATTAGCCAGCCTGACAAGCCACCAAGTAACTCAGAAGGATGAGTTCAAGCTTCGAGCATGAGGCTTGTACAGCAGCGTAGTGAAAAAAGGCACAACCCAATGGTTTCTGTCACAGCAAATAGCTCCTCAAAAGAGGCTGGACTACGATTCACACACACATCCACCCATCTCCCAGTAAAAATGCTAAACAGTGCCCAAAAAGCCTCAGAAGGTGATGCCAGAAGACACAAAATAGCAGGGGATATACCCCAAAAGCCTAATATTTTGAAAAAACAGGATGTTTCAGTCCTTCTAACCAACAGTCACGGAGACAGATTATAACATTAGAAGTGAGAAAATTCAAAAACTGAAAAATTCAAACCTGAAAAAGCAATATTTTTCTAAGCAACTTGGAATTGCAATAAAATCTTATTGTCATGGTACTTTAAAAAGGCCAAGACCATGGCAAGACTGAAAGCAGGGTTAGGCATTGCTGTAAATGCTACTGCTAATTCACCTTTTGAAAGGGAGAGACTATACAGAGTGCTTCAGTGTTTCACCCAATCTTCGTACATATTTAACGCCTATTTAACACCTTATCTTCATCTCCATTCTAGGTGCTTACCCCATGCATGTTGCATTATATTTAAATGTCTCAATAACAATATTTTCCTGAGCTTCTGCTGCTCCAGAGGCTTGACTTGGCTAGCTGAGGCTTGGCTTGATCCAAAACTGAAGCTAAGACCGTCTGATCTCATTTCAGCGCTCATATTCTACAGTACTGAGCATGGCATTAAACCTGTCCTTTCCATTTCTGTGCAGAATAGCAAAGGCAGGCTTTGATACTACTGTTATGGGTTTTAATTTCTGGAGCAGCCTGGAGGTTTTTCTTTATTTCTCTCATGTATTTGTTGCATATATTGGAACACACATGAAAGCACAGAAGTCTATGCACTATATTGTGTTACATCAAAATATTGACTTTCCTAGAAATTCAGACTGAGCAGTCTTTTGTTTAGATATATATACAAATAAAAATTAAAGTGCCTGTGAGCAGCCTTCAGGCATCAAAATTCCTGTGGTCAAGTGTCATCAAACTTGAATCACCAAAGAAGAGCTTTTTGCCTCCTCTCTTCATCACACCACCAAAATACATTCATTAAAATTGTGTTTCCTTCTCCAGTGTGAGCTCATCCCCTCATGGTGCATTCTGACCTTCAGAAAACAGGCTGGTTCTCTGCCCCAATAGCCCGCTACATAAAGCCCAGATCTCCATCAAACTGTTTCCTAATTGCTCATCAATGATCACATTTATCTGCCAGGCAAGCCAGGCTGCAGTGGTTAATTGTATAAATGGTGCAACAGAGATGGGGGCTCTGTTTATTTCACAGCTATCAAGATGGAAGTCTACATTAGCTTCAGTAACCTGAAGACATTATTCACACAAGTTTTTAAGCCTGTTAACATAATTTATTAGAACTTTGGCATAACAGCCCATTGAAAGAAAGCAATAAAGAGGATAACCAATTCTGCCAAAGGGAACTTTACATGTAGTTAAAGCAATGACATGATCAAGTGGGAGAAGGTTAGCATAAGGCAAAAGCTGAAAAATAATTAAGGCTTTAACTTAATTCAATTCCAGCAAAACAAATGCTTTTTAAAAAAAATTAAAACCTCACATTTTCCAGTAATTCCAAATCAGCTAAATTTTTACAGTATATAAATAATTCTAATTATGATCTTATAAGGTCAGCCTTCCTGCATGTTGGCACTTAGAAAAACGTTAAATTAAGTTATCTACATGCACTGGAAACATAATACAAAGAATGATCTAAAAAGCCAGGAGCAGGAGGCCAATATGAGAAACCTCTTATGTAATGTCTGACAAAGCCCAGTACAAGCACAGAACTAGAGCTCACATTTTCCTGGGAACCATTCTTCAAATGAAACATAAAATTATGAAACTGAGTCCATAAATAGACTCTTCATGTTGGAAGAGTGAACAGAGGACTTGATGCAGATGCATCACTGGATTAAGAGAAGATCCTAAAAGAAATTTATCAATGTCATGGATAATTAATTATAACTCCCCATCTACAGATGGGGATGGCTGTGTTTATCAGCCAGGATTCCCAGAATAGCAGGGGATTGACAAAGAGCCGAGCAACTTCTCTGTCTGCTCATCTACCTATTTGTGACTTATCTATGTTACAAACATGTAGCTTTAAATTATTCCCATTGGTTTAAAGAAAGTAATTGGTGTCAATTTTTGTGTATGTTATTATAAAACCTGTGATTTCTGCTGCTATTTTGTAAAACTCCAGTTTTGGTGGTTATGTGATTACAATGAAATTTAAGGAAGGTCAATTAACATCTAACCTTCACTATTTCAGAGAATAATGTGAAAGCAATTAACAAAAACATAGATGCAAAATTTGCAAATATCCACTTAAAGCTTTCTGTATTTTGGGGATATGAATAAGTGTGTAAAATCTACATATTAATCTTACCAAATATACAACACTGTGTTTGCAGACCAACTGTAGCTTTGCACATACAAATTTAGAAAAGATACTAACCGGTCATGCTCAATATCAAGTACTGAATTACATGCATAGATCTGCTCCCTAGAAATATTACCTAATAACACCTACTTAGTTTTAAGGTGTATAAATAAAAAAGAACCCTCACAATAGGAGAGGACATTTTTCTTGATGTGAATAGACTCTGGTTCTCTAAGCATATAAAAATATTGGTGTCTGCTCCTGGTAACCAGGACACTGGCATTTTACCTTATTGACAGGGAGTTGCTCCCACTCCTCCAAATGCTAGCTGTGGAAAAAAAAACAACCCACAAAAAGTAAAAGTTTTGCTGAACTTCATGTGGGCACCTACTTGAGTTAAGCAAAAGGACACACATTGGTGTGTCAAGGTTCCACTAACCTGATTTCCATTAGGAAAGTCTCTAGAATAACTTGAAATAAAATCCATCAAGTGGAAGCATAATGATAACTGGAGTGCTACCCTGGTCATTCGAGTCTCAATTTAATTAGCAGATATGGTCATTCACTGACAGTACTTTATATCTGAAGTTGATTAGAAGAAAAGAAAAAAGAAAACTCTGCTCAAGAGCATCATGTTAGCAGAGTCCTCTCTTTCTAAGAGAGGAGGTAACAATACACTTTAATTGCAGGTGCCAATAACCTCCAAAAATGCTTCGGTCCTTTAACTAATACGTTAAAAATGTAATCAGCGTGAGACAGGTGCCTAAGAGCAAAAGGAGCTCAACCAAGTCTAGTGTGTCACAATGATAAGCATTCAAGGGAAAGATTTCAGGAACAAGATTTTGCAATTCTGTTGAAAAATGAGCAGCATCTCTCCACTCAAACACTCCTATTTGTTACATCTCTGGTGTATCTCAGCTGGTCAGTTCTGGAAGTGACCTGACATCCAAAGGGCTCCTATTATCTTATAGCTAATGCCCAGCAATTATTGATAAGCACCTTGAAGCTCTACCCCAATTTCAAGATCACCTGCCCATGCTGCTGATGAAATGTGCTCCCTTGGCAGACTAGAGGAAGAGGCCGATGGGAGCACCCCAAGGAGCTTCAACAAATTTGCAGATAAGCCCAGGCCACCTGGGCCAGTTGGCACAGCAGAACTGCTCCGGAATCACAAGAGCCCATGCTCTCATCTGTCAGATTTAGCAGTGAAATAGTACCAAACTAGCCCTACTTAAGGAATCAAGTATGTGGTTGGGATGGTTTGAGTCTGACCCCAAGGCCAGGCTCAAAAGCACTTCTGCGCAGCAGTATAAAGGTAACTGCTAACACCAAAATTAAGTATACAGTATGGAATAGGATACTAAGGAAACCAGCACAGGTTGTGTAGGACCATCCTCATTTTTCAGGCAGGGTAAAAAGAGTCAAAAATTGTTGCTACAACCTGCTGAACCTCACACTACAAAATTCTGAATCACAGATGAGTGGTAGAGAAGCATAAATCAGACGTGGATTGCCTTGTAAAAGAGATGCAGAATGGCTGAGGCTGATCCATTCTGTCCACCCAAAAAAAAAAAAAAAAAAGCATACAAGAATTAGTCTGTGCCTGCTAACTCACTGGATGAATAGCGCCTTGGCAGCTGAATCCCTCCGAAATTATTTTGAAGTCACCGCGGTGCCCCTGGCACCCTATGGGGCCCCATGTCCATCCTCCAACCACCCATGAACCAGAAAATTCCCAAACACTTCCCCTCATAACAGGAAACAAGAAAGACCAGACTTTAATGTGCATGGACATTGAAGGAGCAAATGTGACAGCAAAAAAGCAATCACAGCAAAAAACCATTTCCCTATTCACCAGGGGGTTTTTAAATAAATAAGCAAGAGAGCACTTGGGAGTGACATCAGAGTCAATTCTTGTGCCTAAAAGAGCTGCCAGTATTTCAGAGTCTGCCCTGCTTCCTCCTCCAAGGCCTTCCTACCCCAAGGCCTGATCTGCACCTGTGGGAATAACCACAAGTGCTGTAAGTGTACGAGGGCAACCCTGCACTTGTACCTTTAACTAGCCAGGCAGTACCAGAGAACTGTATGTCCCTCAGCTTCAGACATTAATTTGTATATTGTTGTATAGGGAGGTCAACTTCAGGCAAGAATTAGATTATTTATAACTTCAAATAAGTTACTTTGCAAGCTCATTTGCCAGACTTCCATATGAGACAGCATTTGATAGAAATATGGAAAATGGCCTGAACTTTAAATGACAAACAGATGAGAAGGTCCAATGAAAATCAAACACTTTTGAAGGCCATGTGTTTTCATAGGGAATATAAATGGGAGTTTTAATTGACACTGACTTCAGCTCATGGTAACATTTTGGGTGATCTCAATTAGTGGGGTTACAAAAAACAGTAAAGAAAGGAATTTGATTATAGCTAGCCCTGGAAAAAGGGATCTGGCAGAAGCATTCCCTGCATTTCTTAAATCAAGAAGTAATCTCTTCTGTAATGTAACTATTCAGTTAACATATTTTTGCAGCCACATGGCATAGTAAGAGCTTCTTAATGCCAAAGATGCTGAGTACTGTCCTATTATCTTTTAATCAGGTTTGGGTTTTGATCTCTAGTGATTTAGGCAGGTCTGAGTGCAGAGGTAGCTCAGGGCTCTGAAGAAACAGGTTTAACTGGCATTTCCCATAAAGACTTGTTACTCGACTGTGTATCACTTGGCTTTTCTGAAACTTAACCCCCAATTGCACGAGTGAGGATATATCCTTTCAGAGGGGTGAGGTGAGGATAAACGTATTGAAGGACAGTAGGTGCTCATGTAGTGTATTAGGCACTAAGAGTACCTAGAAGTTATTTATTTCCCAGTTGGCATCTGCCCATGTAAGACTAGCTGAGGTTCACTGCTTCTCATTCAGAACTTCACTCAGATCACCAAACTGTTTTTTTTAGCTGGGGGTTTAAAGCATTTCCACCAACAAAAATTAAATATTGTTTTCTGGCTCAAGATGGATGGGCATGATTGTTTTATTGCACTGTTACAAAGTCCTTTGTGCAGAAAGAGTTTCTAAATGAAAAACATCTTATGTAACAGCTTGCACACAAATGCGCCACCAAAATTATTTTTACCTGTGCCAGGAAAGCCTTTTGTATCAGATTTAACATATTTTCCAGAACTGCATTAAGAAGTACTTTTCCTTGGTTCACAATGGACAAGAAAATTGTATCTTATCAGTTAATTTTTAAATCACATTTTTCTAAGAAAGCTGTAGTACCCACACAGAGAGTCTGATATTCCATAGGTTTACAGAAAAAAAGTCAAGTCTGAGCTTCTTCTATGCCTCATTCATGAACCTGCAAATATTTATCATGTCTAGCTGGGCCTTAATACCAAGGCACTGAACCAAATGAATCTATGACAGACTAAAACTAGTTTAGTTGACTAAAAAAACCCAACAAAACAAAGGAAAAAAAACCCCCAAAAACCCACCCAAAAATAGCAAAAAGAAACATTGGTCTCCTTTCAGAGAAGGAAAGCTCTTACAGTCAGTTTGAACAAGAATGGAGTAATTTTTCCTCATCGGTGTTCAACTGTCGCCTTCCCAACAGAGGCATCATTCAGCACTTCATCTTGGGGATGAGGATTAAAACCAACGAGGAACAGTGGGATGAAGGACCTCTAGGAGCAAGACTTTCACCTTTTTTTAACTTGGCCAAAGCAGCTTCCTACTGATGCCACAGAAAAACCCAGCTTATAACATCCTCCTCGACCTACACTCTCCTTCCCAAGCAACTGACAGAACAAGTTTATCATTGATGCTCTATTTTTGGCGGTGGTATTCTTTCCTTGTTGCTCCCATGGCTGTGCCTTTACACTTGAGGCTCTTCCTCAGACTCATGTAAGAAAGCTTTTGCTCATTTTCAGCCATCAGATGGTAGCCACCTACTGTTTGGGGACTCAGGTGGCACAAGTGCAAATGTAAAAGAGATACACTGCCATCTTCATTTCCTGGAGACTTAGGGAAGGGAGGAAATCGCAATTTTTTAAGTCACACACAGCTTGTCCCTCTTTTCTACCCTGAAGTCCTTCCCTACATCGTAGCTATGGCAGGGTTCAAAAGAATCTGGAGTATATTCACTGTTATGCAAATCCAGCATTTATTTATCACTCAAAAATAATTGTTCCTTCCTCCTAATTCCTCCACAGAGATACCAGCCAAAAAGTTTTTGAGAACTGCAAAAAAAACAAAAAACACAACAACAAAACAACAACAACAAACCACACCTTTCAACTCTGAAAAAGGCCCAAAAACAACATTCTTTCTTCTCTCATAAACAGAGTGAAATATTTACCACCAATAGAAAGTGTACAAAAAACTGATGAGAAATCCAGAAGCAATGGAAGTACCCTTGTTAAATACAGCATCTCTTGGGAATATTAAAGTTAGACTTGCTATGCAGCTAATGCTTCATCACCGCAGATCCTTTTCTTTTTTTTGTTTGAATTTGAAAGCTAGGAGATAGAATATCAGAACACCATGCTTTGGTGTTCCAAACTTATTTTTCTCATTAGGTTGCATGCTCCAGGATATAGTTAGATCCCCTAGAGATTTATCATCTTTTGTACAAGAATCAAAGGCCTTGAAAGGTGTATAAGTATTAGTTTTGAAAACACATATGGCTTAGAACAAAAAGAAACAGACTGATCAAACAGCAGGGGCAATGTCCAGGAGTTAATAATACAAAATAATTCTGAGCAGCAGCCAGTTTTCACAAAGCAAACATCTCAATGTGGATGCCATATTGTCAATCAGACTCAGTCATTTTCAGATGTAATGGGAAGTGGAATACAATATCTACATCTGATGTATGAACACAACTGTAAAGAATCAATACCATCTGGCTGCAAAGCATTTGGTCGTTTAGTCAGCGAAACCAGGCCATTCGCACAATAAAGAACAGCTCAGACAATATGGGAACCTCAGATTTTTCAACATATCAATTGCAGGGCAGTTTTTAAAAGAGGAGACAAAGTTTCAGCAATGCTTTACCAATAAATCTGAATGTAGGGAATAACCTCAATGAGGGCCAGGGGTCGAGGTGGAATCTGTGTTCCTTCAGGAAAGGTTTCTGCCTTCATATGTGTTACATTACAGCCCAAATTCAGAGCTGTGTATGCAGGTCCAGTGCCAGGTCTGGGTTCAGCCCTGCATTTTCTCATTATGCTTGTCACAAGACATCAGAAATAATCACACCACACAGCACTACGACTTCTAAAAAAATAAACCAGTGATTGGTGAAGAACTTTATCCTGAAGCATCAGCTATCTTTACTTCTATTTCATGGGTACAGTGGTATTAATTGTTTCCATATGACTTAACTCTGTTTTGACAGAAATTAGCACCACTGCTATTTACTGAAATCATATTCCTATGCCAATGCTTTCTCTTTCTTCTTCCTCCTGAAGTCCTGGCCACGTTATTTACCTTCACTTGAAAAGCTGGATAAAAGAAACTTCACATCTTCTTCACACTGCCTTCCTCAAGCCTTCCCACTTGCAAATTAGGCACTCTTGGTGCTTTGAGAGCTAACAAGCTCTTGAAAACCTGGGAGCAGGTTTGGGTTTCTAATGAAGTGCAAATTTAAGGGATGAAGGAATTGTGTCATCAAGCAGAGTAATTTTCTACAGTGGGAAAGGAGCAGCCAGAACTCCATTTGCCCAGTTTGGAGTTTAATGCTGCCCGAATCTCTGACATGAAGCTGACACCCAAGAATACACCTGTACCTTGGCTCTCAGACAAGGCTTTAGGGACAAAGGGCAAAAATAACTGCAATGGGTAAAATGCCAACTGGCTGGATTTAGGAAGGAATGTCTAAGTAATGCAGGACTTGCTAATACCAAGCCAAGTACTGACTTACGGTGAATTGGCCTAGCCCTAGGAAAACTTGTTCAGAAAGGCCAATTACATAAGCTGAGGATGTTACTACTATAATTTTCAAGGCATTTTCATTGTTATTGTCGAGAAAATGTAGAATTTCATTCATTACAGCATATTCTAGTCACACAAGTTCTTAAAGAGACCCTGTATTCCCAGAAAAATACCAAATTCAGTATTCATTTATGTAATAAATAAATTTGTGATCCAACAGCATCGAAAAAGATTGCACAACCAGCTCTGTAGGATGATCACTTAGAGAGGGGAGCTCTGCAAAGTGCTGTCCTGTTCCACAGTCAGTACCCTTTGTGAGGATGCTCACAACGTAGTAAGAAAGAAGAAAACCTCAGACATGCAGCAGTACCTATGATATAAAGGATGAACTCAAGTCTTGTGACCTTACCATGGCTTGTATTTTTTATTTTGTTTGTTTAAAATTACAAGAAAAGAGGTGAATTACCTTGTCTACTCTCATGGCTGCTACTATTTTGCCTGCACTTGTTACTCTGTCAGCATCACAAAATATCAAAGATTAGTCCTTGTAAGCAAAGCTTGACAACCTTCATACCTCCTGATATAAACCACTACACACTCCAAGACGTTTGCAGCATCTCAACTTTTCTTTAACTTTCACATCTTACACCGTCACACAAGACAGACCGAGAGCGCGCAGCAGTCAGACCACCTGTGCCCATGAAAATCCTAGGGAAAACGTGGAGTCTACCTGACTGCCTACCCCCACTTCAAGCAGCCTGGATAGAAGCTAAAAGTCCCTTCTACTTGATTTTCATCATACACATGCTGAGCTCTGCCAGGTTTCCCAGAGCAGCGCAGCCAATGGACAGACAAACCCTGGGCTGTATCCTACCCCATTGACTCCAAGAGGCCTCCACAATCTGTCCCCTGGAACACATCTGGCTGCAATTCCTATTTTTAGTTACGCCTGACAAATCTTGAACTGCTGATATCAGAATTTAAAGAAATACATGAAAAACACTATTTTTCCTTTAAAAACTGTTCCCCTGGGTCTCCTAGAGATAATAATTACTGCTGTGCTCAGCTAGTGCTGTCATTATATCGCTCAATAAAATGGATCATTTTTAACTCTCAGGAGCATGAGAAGTGCCGCTGCTTCCTTGTGTGAAAGTAGGAATGTGTCAGTTTTGTTTAGCAAATATAATATTTAATGTCTTTGCTCTTGGCATTCAGGATCAAAACTGTGCCAACAGCAAGGAGGCAAAGTAGACCCTGAACATTCAGACTTCTTTCAAAAGAAATTAAGCGTGCAAAAAAATACCCCAGATAAAAAGCAAACCTAAAAGAAAAGTTTTCCCCAGGAACATGCAAAATACAGAAGTCATAGCCAAAACGACTTTAAACATTCTGATTCTATGTTATGCTGTCAGAAATTGTACCTCACCACTGAATTAGTGGTTCACATAAGTCCCACTGCAGGTGCCAGAAGATATGGCTGGATCTGACTGTTTATAACTTAAATTGTCAGGGTAATGCCCCATACCCCACAGGCAAGTGAGGGTGGTAAAACAGCCTCAACACCCCCTATTTCCAGTAGTATTCATCATTTGCTCCCCAGCTTTAGTGGGGAGTAAATGTAATTTACAGTATTACATGTAAAAAAGCCTCCTTAATGGCTCAGACTTGAAAAGTATCAATGATCTCCCAATCCTATTGTCTAGCAATGGGGTTGAAACCCACAGCTCTGCAGGGATGATTCTGTGCCAGGATCGCAGTCTTTGCCTAGCACACAGTAACACTAGAAATGCTATCCTGATTTTCATATTCTTTTTTTCAATCTAAAGTCTGAAGAAGTCTGGTCCTCACAGGGACTGTACCCTCAATCAAAGAACCCAGCAGACAACTCACCTGTCCAGGCATCAAAAGAAGTCACAGTGGTTCCTTTGCTCAGAGGTGGAGGCCCATTTGGCATCATATTATTGTATTTGACTCACTGTCATGGTACTTTCACCCAGGAGTATGCATGGAACATATCTAAGAGTACAGTTGAGTCTCAGCCTCCTTGATGCTGGAGGCTGAACTGGCTCCCTATGTTCTAAAAGGCTCTTGGTATACAGAACCTTATCCCCTAAATAGATATATTGGTTTGCTTGCTGTTTTATACTGCATAATTTATAGTTCATGTCTTGGCAGAAAGAATCTGAGTAGGTAAAAAAAAATAATAATATATTTTCCTGAAATGGAGAAAAAAACCCTTGAAATAATGAAATGTGGGAGCAGCCTCTATCATTCCCCCTGTGAATCTTCAAGTTTCTGTTCAAAGGAGGAATGCCTCCATCCTTCTGAAAGGGCCTTGGGCTCATAACTCTTTGTATTCCCTGGATCTTCATTAATCTTCAGTGAGCATATGCAGAAACATTATGCCCCTACGCCCTTCCTTCTCATGCTCTCCTTTAAGTTGCCACTGACAGTCCAGTACAACTCCACTCCTCAGGACTCAGCAGACACCCTGGCCAAGTATTTGGTTTGCCCAGAGGAGACTCAACAGAGACTCATAAGGATTGTGTGCCTTATCACCACAGTCCCACTCTTGTGGGGCTACCGAAAGAGTCCTTCCTAGGAAAAAAGGGAATAAAACTATCGAAAGAGAAAACCCACTCACTTCTTTGAGGAATCCTCTTCTTCAGGCACACAATTCAGTCTCTTAACAAAACAAAAAGAAACACAAGGAAAAAAAAAACAAGAAGAAAACACAGGAGAGCAGTGCGTACCAGATGCTCTACTGATCTTTCCCACTATGCCCCCCTATTTACTCAAAACTGCTGTGCAACACCTGAATGTAATTCTTCAGCCTGAGGATGATATAAGCAGCACATTTTCATGCGTGATCCTACCCAGCTGGGCTGGCTCCCTGACAGCAGAAGCATTTCATCTTGCTGCATAGCCCTACTACATCTGCAGAGACAAAGGAGCTGCCATCAAGGGGTTCCCAGCCACAGCAGAAGGGGAGTCTGGGGGTGGAGAAGAGGGGGGAAAACAATAAAAGAAGATCTGCTGCACTCATGCTTGATACGAACACACATGAACGCAAATAAATAAATTTAAAAAATAAAAAATCCATCAAGAAGATGAAGCGCTTCTCAGATAGGGAATCTTGCTGCTAACATCACACAGCCTGAACTGCCACCTGACTGAAAGGGAGCCCGAAAACAGTGCTCAGAGAGACTGAGTTTGGACTACCAGCAAAAGCATGGACCTGGCAAGCCAGCTCAGGCTCTTTGTCGTGAAGCCGTGTTTTCAAGGTTAGCGTGGCCAAAAATAGGCTTGGAATCACACTGTGCTTCATGGAAGAGTCCTACCCAACTGCAGAGCGCAAAAAATGCCCAGGCAATTACCACAAAACCTGAGGTTTTGTTTTGGCAGTTTGTAAACTTCTGTCTTATTTTCAAAGTTGATTTAGCACATGGCAAATAATAATTAGTGATAAGTCTCAATCATTGCTCACAGATATTTTCGTTATTTAAACAAAATAAAATAAAAAATTGATGTTGTCCCATCTTGCTTATTTTAGGCTGACAATCCAAGTCCCAGAGGTCATCTAGTGAGTTCTTAGGAACCTGCTGCGGTACAAATGAGTGACATGAGATATTAGAAAAGGTAAATACCCCAATGTTTAGAAATGAACAGATGTTTTTGAGCATTCGAGTCCCCCACTGACTTTGGAGGGAAAAAAGACAGTAGGTGAAAAATTGCATTAGCACTGACTTTCTGAATCTTCATGTGTCAGGGTTTCTGGAGTTCACTGAAGTTAACAAGAGCACTGGGTGTACAGAAAAAGGCAAAACACATCCCTCTGCAGCTGTGGGAGGCCGTTGCACACTCGCTAGAGTTTCCTGTGTTCATTTGTTTATACAATAGTGCTTAGGTTAGTTCAGGAGAGAGTTCCTCATTTCCTCCTCCTCCTGCCCCTCTCCCTAACCAAATGTGACAATGTTACAATATTATTATCCTGTCACCACCGCAGGGGGAAATACAAATAAAATTCAGGGTGAAAGGATAGTCAAAAACAGATCCAGTGCAGTACCTTTCAGATTCAATAGCCCATCTCAGGAAAATGGAAACTTTTACAGCTGGACTGTGGTTTCATTTGAAATGTTCATGGGCAAAAGATTAACAGCAACTTTTTGAGGTCCTGTTGTATGCTATAGGTAAGTCCTACTGAAAGCCATAGGAGCTACCTGCAGCCAAAAGATGGGATGTAACCTTTGGGGCTGACAGGGTAAATCACATCCCAGACTGGAAGGACCAGGCTGGGTTAGTTGCACTGTGCCAGTGTCCCTCAGTTTTTCACTGCCACTGGGAAAGACATACCCAGACTAGAGTCGCACTGTACAAACCACTGGCTTACAGATTTTCCCTGGCGAGTCTCCCAAAAAAGACAAGCCGGCTGAGCTTTCATCCAGACATGGAAACCAAGAAAGGATGCACAAAAGGGAATGCATCAACCAAAAGGATCAGAGGAAGGAGACTGATTAATGAAACATCATTAATCATTCACAATACATAGAAGATTCCTTTTCACTGAAAGGCTTTTGCCTCAGTTTACCATACTGGAGAAGTCAGACATACAGCATTTTTAGAGCAAAATTCAGAAGCAGGATATGTCTCCCTTCCCTGCAGCGTACCAGAGAGTTAGAGCTGCAAAACAAACCACTGTTATCTCCGCTCACTACATGCTACAGCCAAAAGCATGACACAGACATTATTAATCTCCTCCAATGCTACAAAGGCAGTCTACAGCTTTTCCTTCACCACGTAAACTGAAAGACACCTGGTCATTGCAGGAAAGGCTATTATCTATATGTAGATCATTTTCTTTGGGTTTTTTCTCCTCCATCCAAGGACAGGTAAAGAGGAAATTGTGCCTAAGTAAAGATTTGACCCTCAAGACACTGCTTTCTGAAAAATAACTCGGAAATATCTATCCTGCTTTACCCTTTGTCTTTTCACCCTGAAAATTCCCTAGGGTTTGCTTCTGGCCTACTGAAGTTTCATCTGTCAGTCCATGGGGGACCAAGGTCTGACCTCAAGTCTCTAGAAAGTATGAGAAGAGCTTTCAAAAATACTGTGTGACATCCTGGTGAGAGCTACAGGTTTGTCATGTGGTAAACAGCAATCTTTGAAGATTTCCAGCCAAACGTGCAGGATTTGGAGGACAGCTGTCCTGCTTATGGGTCCCCATGGGGGCAACATTGTGTTCTTGCTCAGTAATGGTTTCTCCTGGCATGCAAATGCATCTCTACTGGGGCTGGTGAGGAACTAATTGAATTCTGAGCTCATGTTCATTCAGCTCTCTGGGTCTGAAGTACAGAAAGAGTTTCAAGCCTGAAGGTGGAACACATAGCACTGCAGTCCTTTCATGTGTCAGCCCTGCTAAGCCACCGATTCCGGATCTTGTCAGACCCATTAATCCTCAGCGAGTCTCATGCAGGAAATCATCCTGTTTCCTCTCTGTAAAACAAAGCATTCCCATTCTAAGGGGAAGAGCATCTTTGTGTACCTCTGCAGCTAAATATGGTGTAATCAGCAGTGGAGTTGTATGGACTGACTGACAGAGTGTGGTTGGAAACAAGAAAGGGATCCAGGATGGCCAGCTGGGCTACTGGCTGGGAGGAGTGAGACGATAGGATCGGCTGACCTCCTGAAAAGGAGAAATTTGGTTGGACAGTGTCAAAAAGCCAAACCCATGAGATCTTTGAAGTAGTTCCTACTTTGGCTAAAAACCACATTGACATCAGTGTTATAACCACTAGTGTTAGAACCAAGTTTAAAAGTTTAAGAAGCCTAAAATTGGCAAGACCTAAACCAGTATCTATATGCAGTATCTACACTGGTGACAAAATAATTGGAAAACATAAGTCAGGTACATGCAGAAGGTTCATTGTTTTTCACTGTTTTTCATTGTAGACAAGTGCATTATAGCTGCTCTGAACATAAGCCCCCCAAAATCAGCAGGAAGCTCTCAATTGCTCTCAACAAGAAAGAGGACTGATTTCAGGATAAGAGCTAGCACTTCGGGATTCTCTGCCTAAAAGCAAATTTTTGACAAATGCAGTATTTCTTCTCTCTTTTGTTTCAAGAAATGGGCAGTGCAGATGTATCTCATGCTTTGTTTGGGACATGGGCAAGTTGCTGCACTTTACAGTAATGTCAAGCTGCAATTCGATCCCTTGTCTTCTCCAATCCCCTTTAGCTGATCCGCTTTCCAGTATTGTCCTATAATCCATAAAACAAGACTATTGGTGAGGAGGCAGACAGAGGCACAGCTACCAGCAATGCTCACTGTATTTTTGTGAGCAGCTGTCACAGCCCAATTATCTTGCTCAAAGGAAAGGGGAGGAAGAAAAGTAATTTTATCCAGTAGAAATCAGCAAAAAATAATAGAAGTTAGTTTATTCCCAGAGAAAAAGTGTATTGACTTTGCAAGGTGTCCAACAGCCCTGTTGGAAAAGAGTTGGTCCCTGAAGCACACCCCTGCACAGACTTCCCTGTTGCGATCAACACGATTCTTTGTCTGGTGTTAATAAAGTGACATGCTGCTTTGCTGAAATGTCCCTGGCTGCCTTTCAAGCTCTAGAAAAGACAGAAAAGACTTCTGTTTTGATTTAAAACCATTTCTCAGCACCTCCATGTTGGAGTGCCCTTATAAAAGTGCCCACAGAGTCTTTTGACAGGGATGTGCGACTCGGGCACTTAAAGGAAGGAACAAATATTAGATGCTTATGCTGAAGTAGGGACTTCTAGACAAAAAAAGTTACTTCTTTTTAGCCCACTGAATTTTCCTGACACTTCCAACTTACTGTTTTTTGTTTCCAAAAAATCTGTCTTAACCTCAAATTTGAATTAATAAGTCACCAAGGAATCTAATACTATGGTAATGCAAATATCGCTACACAATATGGAACCAAAAGAATTCAAAAAATTCCTTATAGTATGTGTTCATAAAATGGTCAAGCTTGCAAGATTCCATTACACCAGTAAAATACCACTTTTGTACTAAACAAAAAAAGCAAGCTGTTCTCCAAGGTCCATCCTTTCAAGATGAAACAAATCCTTTCCTCCCATTCCCCTTCTCTTTTAGAAGTTCTGTTGAAATTGGGTATTGAAAATTTGTGGTTATACACTAAAGACATGGAATTAATGTCCCATACAGCTGACTGAAAATATAACCATGAACAGTCCATCACCCCAAAAATTTACTCGTTTTGTTTTACCAACAATTGCCAGACACCTTCATAAGATGATCCTGTTCCTGCCACATTCTACAAAATGTTATCATTGACCTTCCAGGAAACTGTTCATATTAAATAACTCAAAGTTGACCTGATAACACAGAAAATATGGCAGGTGATTGAAGTAAGCCGGATCTTTTGATGTGACAATAAATCAAAAGCATTGCAAAGCAGTGTTGGTGGAAGTGAAGACCTTACACAGCAAAGGACACAACAGAGCTTTCATTGATAAATGTTTTGGGAAAGGCAGGAGTTGAAAAAATGAAAGTTGAAAAACTTGTGAGAAGGAACCACATGGTGGCAGTTCAAAAGTCTAACCATCTTCCCGCACTTAAACAAGGCAATAGCTGCGTGTAATGTTGACTTTGCTAATGGCATTCACAGAGGGTTTTCTGAGGTTTGCTTTGCAGATGAGTAAACTGAGTCAGAGGGACTAAGTAAAGGGCCCAAAGCAACAGGCAAACTTCACTGCCAGGCCAAGTTTATCAAAAGTACCCTGCAGACAACCTGACTTACAGTCATACCGTGAGGTCTCTGTTAGATCTACAATGATTTCACCCACTGTTATAAAGCAAGGAGGATTAGATCTATTTTTTCAAAGTACATGTTTGTTTCAAAGTATTCACATGCTCACAGTAAGAAAGGCTATGAAACCATCACAGGGAAATGGTTTTCATGCAGTCTAATATAATTTCTCCGCTTTGAAATCAGATATCCTAAAATATGCATGTGTCATCTTTCAGCATCCAAGCCCCTGCAAAATGGGACAGAGTTTCAACAGAAGAATCATGTTTCAGCTTCCAGCTTAACAATACCTTAGAACTGCTGGTACCCTGCAAGGGAGCTCCAAATCTTGTACAAGCATAACATCACAGACAACAGGGTCAAGAGATGTCATCTTATCTGTCTTCTGGCTCATCTCCAGGACCTAGCCCCTTTCCTCACCACTCCTCCATCAAAATTCTCCAGACTCCTGACACAAGATGCAAATCAAATTCCAGCATCCCTTCCAAATCAGCTGTAATGCAGCCCTTGAAGACCTGTACTAAAAAGTTCATGGCTCAGTTGTAACCGAGGAAAGAGAACCTATGGGGTCCACATGCTTAGGTAAAATGCAGACCAAATTCATAGATATCTGTTTATATAGACTCCAAAATCTATTCATTTTCTCCAGTTAGCTCAATAGCTTTTCTATGAAGAGGGGATAAAACTCTTTATCAAAATACTGAGGATCAATGCAGTTCAATACATTTCAATGATAGATTTCTGTTCCATCATAAATGGGTCTGTCTGTATTTGTAACATATGATTTTAACACTTCCTGCTAATGGCATCTGATTTTCTTGAGTTCTCCAGATGCAATGAGGACTTCCAAAAGCAATATGCTATCTTTTTCCAAATGAAGCACAAAGGCGTTGACAGCATCAGTGATGGGATATTAATAAGGTTTTTTGGTGATACAATAAAATGACACAAGTTCTTACAGAGGATTCTGGTAGACACCCCATGAAGCCAAGGCTGAAGTTTTCAACACACTGTGTGCCATCATATACAAGAAATGCAGTTAAGTATCCAGTTATCTTTACTGAATCATGAAAAGTAACCAGTCAAAAGAAAGTTACCCGGATATGAATGTTCATTTCCACCATGCAGAGCACAATTAGCACATTTTCTGTTTATGCAAGTACAAGTACTGCATTGCCTCGACTCCACCATAATTGTTTGCCTAACCTAGACCAAATAGACTATGTAGCTCTTTCCCTGTATTACAATCTTCTAAACCCAAATCTAGGTAGATCTGCTTAACCAAGATTCCTCCTGCACATCCAGCAAGTCCAAAGTCTCCTATGGCTGGCCCAGTTATCCTCAACTCATTTTCTGCTCATAGTGCTCATTTTCTTTACTTTCAGGAGCAGTTTATTTGGTCATTCCTTAGCATAAGAATGATCACACCAAGTCAGAGCAAATAACCAACTCCCACCACCTCCAGTAGTGACCAACACAGAAATGCTACTGGAGAATATGAGTACGAGACCAGCATATAACTAGTAGCCTACCACATCCTCCCAGCTTCAAGAATTTTGGCTTACGGAGAACCCAGCTCTTTCCTGCTTCCCACAGTCTACCAGAGTGGTAGTGATGAATGAAGCCAGATGTGTAATCTTCTCCTCTGCATTGGCACTGAACATGACAGATGAAGCTGAGCAGACTTTCAGTGCCGTCCAGCACAGCTGACAGCAGCACAGCCACATAGGCCATGCTCCATGCCAGCTCTCTCCCTGCTCCTCTTGCTACCTCTCAGCCACATCAAGGAATGTGTCTTGGATAGACTGGGGCTAGGGAAACTTGCATTCAAGTCTCTCCTCTGTAGCAGGTTTCCTGTGCAAACGTCAGAGAGGCAATTTGGGATCCTCTTTTGGCAACATAAAGAGAAAGGCTCCTACACAGGTTGAAAATGAGAGCAGTTGGCTCCTGCTGGAATCTCTTTGAAGAGCGTGTTTCTCTCCACTGAATTACAGCTGAAATTCCCTTTGAGTCCCCAGCCTGCAAAAGGTATTGTGCTGACTCTCCAAAGCTGCTGAGGAGGAAAGATATTAAAGCCTTCCAGAGTTCAATTATGGTGGTGCAGGTGTCTGTAACGAAGTAGCCTTTGTTGCCCTTACAAAGGCAGACCTGTAGAAGGCAAAGTGGGTGGTGGGTGGCATCTTTGTCCTGAGAAAAAGGCTGTTCTTTTCCACGCTGCCTTTTTGCCACATGGTGAGCAAACGGGCTCTCCCCTGGTACTCCTGGGCCAAGAAATATGCAATTGAACTAAATCCACACCCAACCATGCGTGAGCTGACTCGTGCTGACTCCACAAAACACAAAGCCCCGATTTTGTCACACTTCCACCTAAGTGTTTGCTCTTTCCTAGCCTTGTACGGAGTCAGAGCAGATAAGCCATGTGCCATGCTGGGGTGGGAATAAACGGGAGGGTGCCAAGGGAACAGGGGAGAAGGACTTGTGTTAAGCTCATTTCTCCTCATCCCTAGCCCTGATGGAATTGTATTCTGCACACACACTGAAACATTAGCATCGGCTGATTTGGAAGGAATATTGGAAATGAAGTGATAGCAGAGTAAATGTCAATGCATTCAGTGTGACACAGTGAGCACCAGATCTTAAACAGCTTCATCATTGTGGCATTTACTGTATCCTGAAATAATATTAATCCCACTGTTGTCCTTCTTGATGGAATCATCCATGAATATGGTTTATGGGACTGGCCAAAGTGCTAATAGGTTAAAAGAACAACCTTAGTGTTCCACTAAATTAAGGTCGCTTCATGGGATTTAATGAAACAAGTACTGTGTGGGATTTCAAAGGACGTTCCTGTAATTCATGTCTATTTAGGGCTCCTGCTAACCAGAAACCTAATTTCTTTGTGTAAAATAGGTTTTTGTGAAGCCTGGCCATGTGAAAAAAGCTTTAAAGGGCAATAATCAGAAGACCTCATCTGTAACACTTTGTTATTTCAGATGAGTGTTTTGAAAGTTTGGGGGATCGAGTTCCTAAAAAAATTAAAAGGGAAAATGAAAAAAGAAAAGCCAGATTGCGAATTAAAGAAAGCAAATGTATTACTGCTATTTGTCTCTCAAAGATGCATGAATGGTTAAAGTGAGACCCAGACACCATTTAATTACAAATGGTGTAGACATTTAATAAGCTGGATACCCTGCCTCACAAACTAAATTTGTAAATTGGCTCCAATATGCCCAATGAGGAATTGATGCTCAAAAATTGTGGGAAAATGGCATCACCTAAGGCCACTGCCTCAGAAACAGATCTGTATTTCCTTCCCCAGTTCTGTATGTAAATGATGAATGAAATGATGAATGATCAATGAAATGAAGAATAAATATGCCACTAGAAACAGCAAAGGGAATAAGAGTCAGGGGAGCTTTGTTTACTGGAACTAGAATTTGTTCAAAACACCAGAGGTGTTACCTGCTCCTGTAAAATTGGACCTGTAATGACCACCAAAGACCAAAATTTGCATCAAAGACAAAAATTCACAATTGTCTCAGGGAAACATGAAGCATTTCCTTACTTTGGGGTGCTACAGTCAGCTCAGTATGCCCCAGAAGTCCAAAACAAGCTAAGAATCAACAGCCACACTAAATCTCTGACTCTTAGATTCAGACCTTGTGTCAAGTTTTCAAGATTCTGGAAATAGATTGCCAATATCTGTATTCAAGCCAAGGACTAATCCTGACAGGCACTTGACATTAACACATGCTGTCAGAAAAAGAGGAGGAGGCACACTACTTGCATTTCCTACCTTGGTGACTGATCCCAAAGACTTGAAAACATCTACTGCTAGTACAGGCTCTTGTTTCAACCCTCCCACCACAGGCAGGGACACCTTTCACTAGACCAGGTTGCTATGGGGTCCATTCAACCTGGCCTTGAACACTTTCAGGTATGGGAAATGCTACTCCCCTGCTTTCCAGCCTCCCACCTACAGCAGGCTTAAAGGGTTAAGGAAATTAGATTCAGAGACAGGACAGATTGCAGGGAAGGCTGCCACTTGAAAGAAGGTTACAAAAAAAATGTAATTCCAAAATTTACTTTGCCATAGGTTATCTTCTGAGTAGCTCTAGTATCCACTAGGCAGAATCCTCAAGACACACTTTAACCTTTAGGGACATGACCTAGACCTTGGGTTCATATCCCGTGAGGCAGAGACTGACTGGAAATTGAGACCACCATATATCATGTCTGCCTGGCAGAATGAAACACACGCCCATCACAAGAAGGATAAAACCCTCTCTTGAATGTGTTCGCATTGTAAAAGAGAGAGGGAAAAGATTAATTTATTTAAGCAGTACTTAACTAACAATAAACACTATAAAACGAAAACAAACTAATGCTCAGCCATTAAAGCATCCATTCAATAGCCCATCTGTCATATTGTTGAGACCTTTAGAAGTTGTTTAACAAAATGTTAAATAAGATGACATTCAGCAGCACAAAATGCTTGACTGGCTAATGTAACAAAAAGGGGTTGGCCTGCTGGTGTTTGATATACTGCTCTGCGCTACAGGGTGAAAGCACTGGAGCACACGAGGGGGCTCCCAGGCTGTCACTTTTTATCTCAGTGAGCAGTGCCAGAAAAACCCAGAATCACCACAAGCCAGTCTCAGCAGCATCATGCTGGAAGAAAGGAAGAGGAAGAAAATCCCAATGCAGATAGGAAAAAGAAAAAAAGAAAAAAAGTACTATATAAGAAGTAAAATAGGAAGCAGAAGCAACAAATTGGCTAATGACAGGGAGAAGGAAGAAAGCCCGAAATGATCATATTCTTGGTGACCCATGCTTGCTCCAAATCTAATTGTGGGTTTTATTCTCAACCACCTCACAAATATTTTATGTTTGGCAGTAAGGTTTGATGGATGTGGTATGAAAATACCCCAGATTGGCCATGACAGACTATTTAGTAAATATCTAACAACTTCAGAGGTGGGTGCAGTCAATTCAAAGACACATGTAAGTTTGTTTGTTTCCTTATATGGGAACAGATTTTCCACATTCTCTTTTGAAAATAGTGACTCTCATACAATGTGACTTTTTAGGAACTGACTGCATTCTTGCCAGAGGTTTGTACAGCTCCAAATCTGTTATCAGGCTTAAGGCAATACAACTAGGCAAGGGAGACAGTTAGCTGGCTTCCTGCAGTAGTTGAAGAATAGATATTCTTTTGCCCTGATAAAAAATCCTGTTTCCTAAGAGGGAAAAAAAAAAAGTTTCTTTCAGATCTGCAGAAGGAAGAAAAGGGATAAAGTATTCAAGTTTAGGTATGTAACAGTTTTCACAAGGCACTACTGGACATCTCTACTGTCACAGATGATGCTCCCCAGCACCAAATGTCACTAACAAAAAAACAAATCTGACAGAAGCAAATAGCAACACGCAAATGACTGATTCGAGTGCAATTTTCCTTTACAATTTAAATCCTTCCCCCGGGATTATAAGCATGAAACTCGCATGCTGGTATCTACACAACAACACCCCTGCTAGTCACAGCAGTACCGGAGCACTGTGTCAAACTCTAGGGCAGAATGTTATAGCCTAGAGAGCTTACAGATGTTCTCACTGACCTTCAGTGGTAGCCCAGTACACATCAAGATAAACTATGATTAAAAGTAACCAATGTTCCCAGGTAGCTTACTGATTTAGAAAGTATTCCCTCTGAAAATATACTTTTAATCAAATGTTATTTAATACATCAGAACTGAGATACAACAGAAAACAGGAATTCAATACATGTTAGCGAGTCTAGATAAACACTGACTGACAAATGCAGAGAGTGTACCTTGGCTGCTAACAGATATTAAAATTGCAAGCCCTGTTCCTGCTGTGATTGATAAACAGATTTCTTACCTGCTATGAATACATAACTACAAATAAATTTTAAAAACCCCAAACCACTGTTTTCCCAGCCTTAAGGATATTCTTAGAAAGAGGGGAGAAAAAAACAAAGAAAAAACCCAATATGCTATGCAATGCTGGCTCTAGAACCAAATCATGTGCCATAAGGTGCTACTCTCACACAGAGGCACATTAAGTACAAACCAGATGCAAACACAGCTTCAGCAAGACTGACAAGGAAACTACGCAGCCCTTTTTCCTCTCAAACCTCCTCCCACAGCCTGTTGCTTCAGCAAGACCTATATCAGATGAATAAGGGGAAAGCAAGCAAGACCACAACAGTGTTCTGTTGATGACATGGGTAAAATAACAGGGTGTATCTATATGTATAAATATATGGGTATATATATATATGTGTGTGTGTGTGTGTGTGTATATATATTTATATATATTTGCTCCTTTCTCACTGAAATTATCTTGGCTATCAGCAAAGAATACTGACAGGAACATCCCAGAATGATCATTTGCCAAACAAGAGCTCTAAAGATCAGCCTTCAGTTACACCAAATGCAACACAACTGTGACTGTGTCACCGCTTGGGAAAGGGGGACGGGTTCTTCAGCAAAACATATGGCAAGAGCAGTTTATTTTATCACAGTGCTGTATTGTTTTGAAGTGAAAGAAGGCTTGTAGAGAGAGACAGTATCTTTTATTAGACCATCTATTATCGTTTCTTCCCTGCCCTTTTAAAAGTAGTTTATTTTATGGGTTAAGGGTGACTAGAGCAGAGAAAAGAGCTCTGCTGTAGTATTCACAGACAAGAGCAGAGGAACAGAGATAAGGAAAAATAAAGAAGAAATAAAGACAGGCTGATCTATTCAAAAGCTGGCATATGAGGGTTTTATTAGAAACATACTGGCAGAGTGAGAGGAAAGAAAACAGGAGGAAAAAAGACTCATCCTATACAGTGAGTATCTGACTGTACAGGTTGAGTCCAGGAGCTAATCCAAAACTCCAGCCAGGTCAGCAGAACAATTCTCACAGATGCCAGTCCAGCCTCTCCTGTGTGCAGTTTTCAATTACATGAACATGTCTGTGAACGTTCAAGTGAGAAAGAGGATCTATGCCATTTTAGACTTTATAACCTCCCAGTGCAAATTACGTTGAGGAATGCCAGCTAGTTGCCTGGCAAATATGCCAGCTTTTGACACAAAGGAGAAAAGAGCATTGTATTTGCCTTTTTGGTTTTTCCTCCATTTGGGGAAATATCTTCACCCTGCCCTTACCCCCAAGATATACACAGCAATTAAAGCTCTCTAACTCCAAGCTCACTTGAATAACACCACGTAAGGTAACAGGAGAGTGCCAGCACGTGGAAGCTGTGCTGCTACAGCACCAGGGAGATCCTGGCTCCCACTGCAGATTCCCTGCTTGTATGATCATTAGTTAACTTCAAAGAAGCAGCTGACAACCTTGCACAGCGGGTGAAGAAAGCTGAAAAGATCAATTACCAAAATTATTAGTATGCAAAAAATACCCAGGTTCTGCAGCCAGCTATTCCTCAATAAGTGTTTCAGAGACCAAACAAAAGGATAAATAAATAATCCTAGCCTCTGTTTTTGGCAGAAACAGCAGGTAAAAAGAAACCTTTAGGGATACTAATTCTATTAGAAATGCACTCCTCTTTTTCTAACTAATATGCTGCACTGAAACTTAAATGAGGCTTTAAAACTTGAAAATAAGAAAACCTATCTCATAAATGGACAAATTTGCTTCCTTGGCAAATTAGTCATCTGGCTAACCTATCTCTTTCTTTCTCTTCAAAGCAATCTTGCTCTCATCCAAAGTCATCATTAACTGTACCTGTGGTTTCTGTTCCACGGACAAAGTAAGATATTGTCACAACGTGGGTACCTGCGCAGCACTCATATGATGATTTTGCAGTTGTGGAACTAGGTGGTGTCAGCACCTTGACTGTAAACACTGTTTTCAGGACCCTACAACATGGATGTTAAAAAACAAAACACCAACTTCTCTATAATGGCCAGTTTCCTGAGCCTCTCTGAACATGTTTATCAACAGGATTGTGCCCTTTGTAGCAATTGGTGGGTTTTCACATTTAGAGATAAGTGTTTCTCAGGCTTAGCTCTTCCCTAAATACAGGAGGAAATCTGGTTAATAAATGCATGAGGCAATTATATTCCTTACTAATATGAACTAGTGCAGCTACACTAATAACCATGGAGCTGCACCTTTTAGTAACAGCAGAGGATCTGGGCTATAATACCATAGTATTAGGGGCCAGTAGGTCTCATCAGTCCTCCCTTGAGGAAAAAAAGGAAAAAAAGAAGAGAGATTGAAATGTAAAAACCTAAAACACAGCTACTATGACTGTATCATCAGGTTCATCTTTCAGGCAACTTATGTGTAATTTTTAACCTGAAGCAGCCTCGGATTAGCATGAGAGACATCTGCAAACCACACAACAGGTCATTCATCTGTGAGCCTATTTGATCCACACTAATTCAGAATTAGAAGAACGCATACTGACTTGGTACACAACCTCACCATAAAGACTTTAAACCAGAGGTGCAGCAACTGATCAGGAGTGCCTTTTCTCAAGTGTGTTCTTTCTTTGTGTTGAGCTACTTATTATAGAGATGGGTCTGCTGAAAGGCTACTGAACTACACAGTTAAGGAAAACGCAGAGACAGAGAGAGGAGCTGCATCTCTGAGTGAAGCAGAATCCCTCAGATCCACGTGAGCCACGGAGAAGCTGTGCTGCTGTTAAACAGCTGATTACTTTATTCTGCCAAACATCTGAGAGCATCATTAGTCACACAAATGGCTTGAATTATGATCAAATGAGCTGAGTAACCTGCTGCCATGAAACTCCGTGAGCCCTGTTTTCTCAGATCTCAACATGTGTTACTCAGTGCGAAGCCATGTCTCCTGGCTATCTGATGGCTCATGCAGGCCAGGGTTTATGAGTGCCCTTCTCATCCTGAGGACCACCCTTCCTACTGAATTCTTTCACCTGAAGATTGCCCCAGTATATATTTCCATCAGACAAGAAGAATAAATGCAACGTTTTCAGACATCTTTTGTCACTGCACTTTCACACACTTTTTGATGGCAGGTATAGAGATATGTTGCTGCCTATCTTTTGAAAACAATATTTTAAAAAAAGAAAAACAAAACCACATTTCCCTGATGATTTGAAGCTCGGTGGTGATGAAAAGGAATTAATGAAAACAGTTTCTCGTTTTGCTAAGACAGGACCAGGCTATCTCTACCACAGAATGAGTACCAGCACAACACCAGCCATGAGATTTACCTCCCTCCTTTACATTTTGCTGCAACCCAACCATTTATAGCAAAGAGGCTCTGACATAGATCAAAATACATCAGCTCATCCTAATTCCAACAGAAAAAATATTAAATGCCAGTATTTTAAAGCATCAGTCCTCCAGTCCTCTCTCAGTTTTGAAGGCTGACACCTGCTGTGATAATTCCCAAGGGTGAGCAAATCCCTGTATTTCAGCAGATGAGAGATTCTTGTACAAGCAAAAACATCAGTTGCAAATTATATTTCCTCTACTGGGTCTCTAAACTCTTTGCTTAGAAACAAAAGTGTCCAGATAGATTCACTCAGAAATGTGGGAATCTCCCACATGTATTTCCTTTTGTCCTGTGAAATACTTTACTAAACTGGAGTTATTCTGTACAGAAACAATGCAGTGGAAAAAATTCCTGCTATTCTCAATTCAGTGACATTGAAATATTTTATCCTGAAATACAGAAGAATATTTCTGTGCACAATCTTCCCCAAAACTATTGCATGGAAAGGTATCGAGAAATACACAGGCATATTGATGAAAGATTTGTAAGAATAGCCACATATCTGTCTGTTCTTTCTTAGTTTTGAAAGTTCTGAAATTAGGGCTTTTGTTTTCACCTCTGGGAATAAATGGGTTTCTAAAATCTGAAAGGGAGAAACCACACAAATGCAGTGCTGTGGCCAGGAATGGTTACACTCATTTAGCTGTAACTCATCCATCAAGAAGCTCCACAGACGCTGCCATGGCAGCACTGCCAGACAAGAAATAAGCATCCAGGTTCCTTCCAATTAGTGACCTGTCTCATTTTATCTTCATTCTTGTTTTCAATCACTTCCTGCAGAGATCGCCTGAACTAGAGTATAGCTGAGCTAGAACTATAGCAAGCACCTGGTGAAATGCTACAGATATCATTTTGTGTCATCTGATAAAATCACAACAACCAATACTAGCTTTAATAGTGAGGCCAAGATTTAATCATAATTGCACTCATGGGTTGGAATTTTCTAAGTGAGAAAGTTCTTCAAGTGAAACAAGTAGTTTCAGGGAAAAAATTCCATTCAAAAAATTTTCATTTCTCCCTTTTAGGATGATAAAAACAAAAAACATCTAGTTTCAAGGGAGATATACTTCTCTGAGTTCATCTGAACTACTGCAGTGCCTCATGGCATTCTAGTTTTCAACTATGACACCACTGACAGATCACACGTGTAACATGTACAGGCTTGGAAAATATATTAATTAGTATACTAATAATTAACATGATACAAAAATATCACTTTTCTTCTGCCAGGAATTCTTTTGTTCAAAAATACGTTCACAGATCATGTTTAGTTATTACAGCCTGACATAATGTATGGGGGGAGGAAGTACATCACAAATAAATAGTGTATTTATAACTTCCAACAACTCTTATTGTATGAAGACAGAGAACCCCAGGGGGACTAACACCTGTAGCCTCCCAGTCCACAGCAGCAAACTTGCACCACTCACTGACATCAGTTGGCTCATTTTCTGCCATAATACCTTTTCCTATTGTTGATGAGAAGACACTACACAAAAATGAAACCACAGACCTTCATATTCCAGATTACCACAGAAAAATAATGTTTTTCCCCACTGAGAGACAGGTAGAGTTAGTCAATAGTTCTTTCTTGCACAAACTCTTGGATTTCTAAGACTTTCATTACCCAGCTCATACAGTTCACTACAACTGAGTGTTTTCATTTATTAGAAGAGATTAGCAATGCTAAAGTCCTCTCCTGACAGAAATAAAGGCATGAGCAACAAAATTATGCCCACTTGAATGTGGCATTAAAGAGTGACAAATGCCTTGCAAATCTGCCACTAATATATTTTCTGCTCTTGCTGAGTGTTATTATAGTTATGGATTTACTATGCTTTCCAAGATGATAGCTGCAACTTTTGTTTTTATGAAAGGACATCTGGATCAGACACATATCCAGAATTAGTATTCTTCTTGCAGCAGAACTCCAGCATCTGTTCCATATGCTATTGTATCTTGTATATTGACTAACTTCCAATACAACTGGATTTTGCAGTTTACTGCAGTACTGTTAGAGTCCTCATCAATATGTTGCTCCACTTAGAATTCAAAAACCTACTCAGCATTATGAAGTACAGGCTTACGGCTTTTTTTCTCCCAAGAAATCTCTCACTATGCTGTTCTGTACACTGTCACAGCCTTTGCATCACTGTGGTTACAGAGAGCAGATACCAGTTTTTGTCTGCAATGGTCTTAAAGAAGAGTTTGTTCCAAAGGTTCTTAATGGAGTCCTAAAATACGGGGGCATTTTACCATCAATAATCTGTAACTGCATTTTCCCTGTACAACATTCTTCCCCATCTTCTTTTTGATGCCTCTGAATGACCTGGAGCAAGTGGCCACTTCTAAGCAGACTAATAAATTAGCAGTGTCTAGATAGACAATACAATGTTGAGGGAGTTTGCCAACAGAACCTCAAAGTAAATCACTTTTATAACTTCCTTTAAGTTCTTTTCTGACCTTATAGGAAAGTCTCATTAAATTTCCCAAACTTAATATGTTCCTTTCCAGGTACCTCCTTTTAATTTGGCAAACAACTAGAGTATTCCTTGCTTTTTGTCTTTCATTTTCTTCAGCCTTTCTGGTTTGCCAGCATAATTACTTTCATTCAAAAAGTTTCAAGGACTAGAGCTTAAAGTTTTATATCAAGAACACCTTTCAATATGCAGTAGTTCTACAAATTAAGATTCTCAGCAGACAGGCAGATGTACCCATGTTCTCCTCTGCACCATCTTCTCCTTCACATATTTCCTGTCTAGTAAAGTTACTCCTCAGTTTTGTTATTTGCCTTGCATGTAAAATAAATTGATTTTGGCTTTTGGGTACTTCAGGACATTATCATGTTCTAAGACTCAGTGTTGTTTTCCACACAACATTATTCCACCACATATCTACACTCATCTGACACTCACCAGTCTGTCCTGCATGTGGTCTGAAACACTTTGCTCTATGAACTGTTCGTCAGCTAAACTTCTCACCTTGATCTCACACTCTGTTACACAAAACTTACAAGTAAGTACTTGTGGGTGTATTGAGGAATTCAAATTGATCGCTATCACACCTACATCTTGTCTCTCCTGCTGGAAGACAAATGTAAGACAAATGTTTCATTTACTCTCCTTTTTTTTTCTCCTAGAAAGGCACGACGCTGAAGGAAATTTTTAAAGGTATTTTCGGCTCCACCAGGGATTTTGCTGAGCAGTGAATCATAAGACATTTACCTTCTCACCCACATAGTGCAGTCAAAGTGCATCTTGTCTTTTGGTCACCAATTTCAAACTGTTCCCAAAAGATTTCTGAACTAGCTTGTCCACTGCTGTACTACTGTCAACCAGAGCTCACCCCCACCCCTACAACCATGCTCTGTTGTGACCATAAAGAAAACTATGTACTTCATTTGGGCTTTCAATCAGTTTCTCCCACATGCCACTTTTATGTATTTTTCTTCTTACCAGATCTTTGACAAATTTATTTCCATTTGCCTCCCCCGTATGTTTTATGCAGCCTGCCTACTGCATGCTTTATGACTTCCTCCCCATTTCACTGCACACTTCTCCGCCCTCTTGACAGACAGTCTGTGAGTGAAGCTTGTATCAAAACACAATCACTGATTTTTTTGCTACTTTCTTTTGTCCTCAGTAAAAGATATGCACTGCACATCCCATACATTGATTACTCTTACATCAAAACCTCCTAGTAAGTGTGAGAGCATCATTACAACTCCACCTTGGGCTCTACACAAAAAGAGCCTGACAGCAGCAAAAACCCCAAAATCTGTTGAAAATGTGCATTCATACACATGCACTATCATAGCATCTATGGAGACCAGCCAAAATTGTCAAACTAGCCATTAACTTTGGATGTCTCTAGCAAGATTCCCCACAACATGCTGCTCTCCAGAAGCTGAAGGAAGGATGCCGCCCATCTTCAAGTTTTCTCAGCCCCATCACCTCACACAGTGATGGTCAGGGTGTCGAGGTTTGACCCTGGCTAAATGCCAGGCACCTATGTCGTCTGCCCTCTCTACTCTCTCCTGCCGCAGCTCTGCAGAGGAGAGGGAAAAAACTAACACAAACACGCTGGAGTCATGAGTTGAGATAAGCCACTGGTGGGAGGATGCACAGAGGAAAAGGGCAAACAGGCAGGAAAAGTTAAAGTTGCAAAGTGATTTATTAACCTAACAGTCGGAGGATAAATCAGAGGTAAAAATAAGCTCTTATGACACTGTTTCTTCACTCACCCCCCTTCCCTCTTAAGGCACCATTTCTCCGCTCACCCCCCTCCCTCCTTCCAACAAACAGCTCTGAGGCAGGGGCAGGGTATGGGGTTTTTTCTCTTAGTCAGTCCATCACCACAATTCTGCTACAATCACTGTTTCTCTGCTCACCCCTCTCCCTATTAAGACACCATTTCTCAGCTCACCCCCTCCCTC
>VZRL01006690.1:197656-245306 GCA_013397895.1 Origma solitaria
TCCCACTGGATCACAGCTTCCTCCAGGCATCCACCTGCTCCTCTGGCGTGGGCACTTCCCCACAGGCTGTGGGGTTCTCTGCACCCCCCTGGACTCCATGGGCTGCCGGGGGACCACCTGCTTCCCCACGGTCTTCACCACGGCTGGCAGAGGGTTTTCAGCTCCGGCGCCTGGAGCAACCCCTCCCCCACCTTCTCCACTGACCTTGGTGCCTCCATGTTGTTTTCCCTCACATATTCTCACCCCCTCCTCCTCCTCTGGCTAAAAAGAAGTGCATGCTTACATTGTTTTGATTTCTTCTTAAATATGTTTTCACAGAGGCATAACTAACATCTCTAATTGGCCCAGGTTTGGCCAGCAGCATGTCCATCATCTTCAGAGCCATCGGAGATTGACTCTGCTGGACATGGTGAAAAACGTCCAGAACTTTCACACAGGACACACAGGAGCCATTCTTGTACCCCACCTTACCCACTAGCAAAAATTGGGCCAAGCAAAACCACCACACAGGGGTGCATGACAGTGATTCCCACCAACAGTGGTTGTGTCTCACTCCCACATCATCAGGACAAGCTGAGGGTGCATGATGTGTCTCACCAGCTTGTAGGACCACACCAAATCACCTTCTGCATACTGGTTTTGCTAAGTTTTGTGGCTGCAATTTCTTAATGTTTTTTCCAACAATTTGGTCTTTTAATTGCTATTTTGTTTTATTATAATTATCACTACAGATGGAGTAACCTGGTTAATTGACACCTAGAGTTCTTTCACTGCCTTCCAATGCACATTCAAAAAGCCAATGTTTAAATATTGCTTGTCAAGACATGGGATGGTTTTGTGGAGTTCGCCATGCCTTTGTGATTTTTTTTGCTGTGCACCTGCTGGGGTAAAAAGGCCTGCAATGGAAGCATTTTCACCTCAGTAGGGTGGGTGGATTATGTAAACAACTTGTCTGTCTGGAAAGAGGGGCCTTGACAGGTCCCATGCTGTCAAACAACAATTGTGACTTCTTGCATTTCAAAAGTCATGCTCAGATGGTTTCATCTGAAACCCTGTGGGTAATAGTAGCCTTTTGAGTTTATGATATCTCTGGATGGAATTCAATAAAAGAAATTCACTTTCAATTGAAGCCCTGGAACACTGCCAGACAGCCCCAACAATGTGAAACATCTCCAAAGAAAATTGGACTGAATCCCCCCTCCTTTTTTCTCCTCCCCTTTCCATTTCTCTCTTCATCTTTATTTGTGCTTTCAACCTTGTTTGTGGGTTCCTCTTTTTTTTATGTATTTCCCCTCCCAATAAGTTTGGGAACTTGAAGCCTTAAAAAAAATAAACACTTGGGACTGAAACAGCAGTAGCCAGTATCAGAGAGACACAGACGCTCACTGGAGCAAAGACAAGTCACTGTCAATAGCTGACCTTTGCCACATACATTAAAGGAAAGAGAATATAACCTGTGCTCTGGGTGAAGGGGGGATATTATTACAACCACCAGCTACCTTGACCTTGTTAAGAAGGCTGGTTAATGTACTTACTTTTTTGTTTAGTTTAAGGAAGGGGAAAAGCTCACAAAACCTGTCTCACTCCCAGAGGCAAAATTGTTGGCTTTTTGCTTGGGTTGCCTTTACCAATGACTTGGGGTTTTTTGTTTTTTGGGGTTTTCTTGTTTGTTTGGTTGGTTGTTTTTTGGGTGTTTTTTTTGCATTCCACCCCCTTTTTCCCTTGATTTAGAAGAAGTTGCAATTGCCTGTCTTCTATTGTATTTAATAATCTAAACACACTAAAGAGTGCGCATAGTTGGGAGGCAGAAGATGGAGTGATGCATAAATCTTGGGAAAGCATTAATTTTCTCCAGTATTTTCTTCATCAATGATCTACCTGTTGAGCTATTACTACTACATGTGATTTTCATTTGACTTCCCATCAAGTCAAATGGGCATAGGAACTGCATTAAAAAAATAAATCCCCCGTGCCTTGGAAACGGACTACAGATCTCTTTGGCAGATTTTGTGTTGAAGTTCCTTGTGGTTTGCATTTGATTCACATTGGCCTGTAAATCCCTTCTTTTTCCTCAGTTCTACAATGGTTTACTTTTCTTACATTAGGTTAAGATTTCAAAACCAGTGAAGTAACAGCAATGTTAGAGTTAAAAAAATCTGACCTGCTTCCTCTCCCTACAGCGATATTTGTCCTTTTATCTCTCTGAAGCTCATAATCGACGCAAGTTCAGGTCTGGTCAAGTGTCAGCTGAGAAAACAGGAATAAGGTTGTTGGGGAAAGAGGGGAATTTGTTCTATACATGGTGCTGTCTTCAGATCAGCCACATCAAAAGAATGGTAAGAATGCTCCAACACCATCTCTCACACGGGAGTCCAAACCAAATTCCTGACTCACAGGCATGCTTGGGATCCACTTGCACTTTCAAGAGAGCTGCCTGACTCTTGGCATCAAAACTAAATCTAGAACACAAGCTTCTGAACTATGAGTTTATATCCCACTCTCATTCCCGATTTTTTAACTGTTTTCCCTAAACTGTTCTGTACACAGTATTAAATAGATGTGATAGGACTCATTTATTTCATAAGAGCAGTTCCAGCTGAAGTTCCTTGCAAAGACTTAGACAAATTCAGAGTGTCAGCATAACACACGCACAAACCCAGTTTCATGCAGAAAACTCTTTAGGTACTGCACAAGCAAGCAGATGGCATCTCTGGGTAAATTTGCATCCATAAATATTAAGTAGTGATTACACATCTCTAACATACATGATTTCCCACTAAGTTTCTCACAAGCACATGGAAAATAAACAACTGCTCCGAGTTCACCAAACAGCTCAGTGACAGAGTGAGGAACAGAAAGCAGGTCTGCTCACTTTCCCTCTCACCCCCAGTCCTGAAAATATGTTACTTTCTTAGAGTGAAGGCTTGGTGTAAGAGACAATCCCAGGGACTAAAATATCAAGCAGGTACTGAAATACTTAGGTGCATCTCATGATGTTAGATTAAAAAAAAAGTCCTCCTAGCTAGCAGTCTAAATGCTCTTCTTGTCCCACTATGTAAATTAAACACATGCATGTACATCTGCGTGTAGTGGAAGTTCATGGAAGTATATTTTGCTACCCATATATTCGTCCTCTGCCTTTATTCTCCTGAGTGCTAGGCTTGGATATAAAGTCTTTTTGGACTAGATTTTCTTCTTGTCATTGTATTTAGGTTAGAGAAGAACATCAATTCTCTTCTCAAAAGATTTGCAAAACCGACTGATTTGTTTATCTTTTATGGACCAACTGTTTCTCTCCAGAAGATTTTTTCCTTTTTTTCCTCTTTGCAGGAAATACTGTTTATTCACATGTGAAAATATTTTCTTACTACCTGTATAATGCATAGGAGTTTTCAAGGACCAATATTAGAACATTATTTCAAAACAAAACAAAACAAAACAAAACAAAGCAAAACAAAAACCAACAAACCAAAAAGAAAAAAAAAACCACACAAAAACAAACCAAGGTTTAAAGTTGCTGCAGAACTACTTTCCTAGCCTTTTCAGTATTTGAAGGATTTTAACTTTGTTATGAAGGAGCAAAGTAAATTCAAAGCTCTCCAGGCAGAGAAGTTCATAAACGCCCCATCGGCATTCTTCCTATTACTTGCCTGCCTTCAGCTGAATTTTTTTCCAAGAAAAAGTACAACCCAAACAGTTGTAACAGACTTAAATATAGAAGGCAACAGACTCGTGCTTTTGAAGCAATTCAGACATCTGTGGTCTAATAATCTACTTTTTCCTGTAGCAACAGTAGAAAAATATTCCTTCCAAAGTAAAACAGAAGATCTAATCTGCAAAAATTACAGACATTCTTCACTTTATTCCTGAAAAAGAACTTTTGCCTACCGAAATAACCAGAATTTTCCATTGCTTCCATAGACAGACAGAACAGCTTCACAACTAGTAGAATTTAGATAGTGCTGGTGCATGTACATACACTGCTAATTTTGGGACGTAGACATAGGATAAATCCTGAAGTTTGACATCACACAATGAATAGGTTCAGTCCTGCTTACCAACATGAGCATATTCTCTTCTCTTGACCGCATGGATTTTATTTGATTTGTTAATCATAGTTTGATATTAACAGCTCAAATACGGATACTGCTATGTGAGGATAAAGGTACTTTCCTTCTATATAGTTTATTTTTTAATTTTATCACATCTTATTCTAATTGACAATCCAAGGTGCACTATAAATCAAAATAAACACTTATTTACATGAAATAGTATCCACATTGCTAACAATAAAAATCACAATAGTCTGTGAAGTTATAAACAAAGACCTCGAAAACAGACCAAGAATTGGACTTTTACTCTTCTTCTTCCATAATTGAAGTTTTAACAGACAAGTTCTTTTCATAGCTGGGAATAATATAAAGCCTTGCTTGGATTGTATAACCCGTTCTTTACTCTCATGAACAAAGACAAATTCCTTAGGAAAGCAGAGCTATGAGTTCTAAACTATTCAAAAGCAGAGAAGTTCAGAACAAAATAATTTTACTCTAGCAAAGAGAGTCGGTACTGACCCAGAATCCTGGATAGCAGTGAAATTTAGTTATAGCATTGAATACTAGTCCTAAAATTTAAGAATCTGAAAATTTTGCAATGGACAGATGTTAATGGGATACTAATCTGGGTGTTTTAGCTGTGGTCAGGAGTCATTTCATGGGAAGAATTCCGATCCATCCCCCAAATGTCATAATTTTTTTAGGGGATTTTGTTCTAATAGACGGGATTGTCACTTTGTGTTCCACTAAGCTCTCTCATTCTTTTAAGATGGTTACTGCAGCATAGCAGTAAGAAAGTAATTTACTTTTTTAAGGCAGTGCAGAGAGTGCCCCAGGTGACCAATACTGGCACCAGAATAACAGGTTTGACTCCCGTCAGCCTGAGGCGTGGGTGTTCTTGGGACTATTTCCAATACAGACCTCCTTCTCACAGTGTGAGCATTAAGGATGACACTGTTCCAAAGTCTAACCTGAAAATGAGTTTTTAAAACCCTATAGTTATACTTGCTTGGTGCAAAGCCATTGGGAAAATTAACCAGGATGGGTAGAGTCATATGACATTCACGATAAAGAATAGTGTTAATAAAAGGCTAGATGAGGAAAGAAAGATATTTGCCCCTCCAAAATACCCCTCAAAACAACATCTAAAAGCCCAAACAAAACACCCATTTATCATAAGTATGTAAGATATCTGTGAGAGAATGTTTGTTTTCTCTTCAGATTTTGACAAGAGTATGATATGCTTTTAATTTCCACTTCTTGAGCCATGTTTAAGTCTGCCTCCCTTTCTGCACATAAAAACACTGCTGCTCCAGAAATACTGAATTCAAGGATAAAGTGCGTTTCAGTTGTCATTCCAACGCTACAAAGCTTACTATCTACTAGGAAGATATCACAAGATAGCAAAGAAACATCCTGGAAAAAACATCCAAGAAGTCAAACAGAGAATAGTCAAAAAATCATGTTTTACAGACAGAAAATACTCAAAACCCAGGAAATTTTCATTTTGTTCTAGAAAGACAATCTGAAAAGAAATACCGCAAAAGAAAATCTATCCTATATTATTAACTAATACTACACTGAAGAGTTTTCTGTCCTGTACTGGTGGATTTCCCCACTCTTTTTAAATTATTTGCTTCTTCCCTATGAGGTCTCCAGTAGTGTAGGGCAGAAGAGATTTCAGCTACACCTGCCCACATTGCCCCACTGCGCTATTCAGCCAGACTAACATCTGTTTCTTGTCCAGCTGTTCCACAGCAGTCTGTCTCTAGACCCTCGTCGACAACTGACAGAACAAGAGGACACAGTCTTAAGTTGCGCAAAGGAAAATATAAGTTGGATATTAGAAAAATGTTTTTTAAAGAAAGAGTGATAAAATATTGGAATGGTGGTGGGATCACCATCTCTGGACGTGTTTAAAAGGAGATTGGATGTAGCTCTCGGTGCCATGGTTTAGTTTAGTTGAGGGCTGGGACATGGGTTGGACTCGATGATCTTGAAGGTCTCTTCCAACCTGGTGATTCTGTGATTCTGTGATTCCCCCCGTGCTTCCACTACTGTCTCCTGTTCAGAGCACAGAGTGGCCACCAAACAGTGATTCCAGGAGGGCACGTTATTGTCTCCAAGGCAAAAACTACTCAGCTAACAGCTGCCATGAATCACTCAAGGACTGGTGAAAGTACTCACTGCTTCTACCACCATCTTCTGCTTCTGGAAACAGATCTTGGCACAGCCTGGAATGCTCTGGGGCCAGAAGATTGAAATTACAAGTTCAAACTTCTCACAATAAGATAGAAGTAGGCCAACTTTCATTGGCAATTTTGCTAGAAAATACCATGACACTTTTTAATCTCTCTCCCGTACAATGATTCATCTCACCAACTATACAAAACTCCATCTTCATTTGTTAAATGTATTAATTAATCCCCAACTTAAAGACAGGAGAAAGTTTCCCATAAAAAAGTATTTTTTGTAATAATATTCTCCACACAAAAGAGTTTTCATTTTGTTGACAAAGACAACCATACAGGCAAAAGCAAACAAGTACAACCCACCAGGATTAAATCCCAGCAAATCAGAAAACAAAACCAGCAAGCCAACAAGTAACAGTGGTTTCCCATCCACAGCCACTCCAGTGTTGAACTCTCAGCCCTGATCCTCTAGGATGGTTGGTCTACAAGTGATATGCAAATTATCAGCCTGAAAACTAAAATTTCCTGACACAATGGTTGCTAAAGACTTAAAAGGTGTTCTTATGTCACTAAATTTCCTGTTGTGCCTGATACAGCCAACCTGCCTAGCGTCCTATCAGTCTTTCACCAAAAGTCTAATGACCTCAACCATTTTTCCGATTTCACATCTCTGTCACTACATCAACCATCTGTCTCTGACTCATTGAATCATTTTAAAAAAAGAGGTAAACAGAAATTGCCTCAGAACTCTTCAAGCAGCTACAATGAACTGTATATTGATCCTGTTCTTGGGATGGTCACGTACTCTGCTCTCAGCATCTTTCTGGTAGGTAAAGAGTTCCAACTTGGAGGAGATGAAGGTTGTCACTACTACCACTGACAAGAATTTACCTTAAGCACCAGCCCTTCATAGTCCCAGTTCTAAGTGTCTCTGGCTTAAATACTCCTGCCAGAAATAGGTCTGCTGGTCGCCTGGCTAACAGTGCAACTTTCACCTCTTTTCTTCCATGCACCAAGGCAGGGAGTTCAATAAGTCAAGATTAATTAATTTCTGTCTCCAAGAACACATGCTACTTCATTATTTGCCTTCAGCACTTCGCATAGAGCTCCCAACATACCTTGTATGGGAAGGACAGCCTCCCCTTATCTTGTTTATTGAGAGTGCACTAGGCAATCACAAAGAAAATGAGCAGGAAAACTGCTTTCCAACACTGGTGGGTTTTGGTTTGTTTTCCTCTTTCTTCCGCCACCTCTCACCCACCACAAAATCAGAACCTGAGGCATGGTGCATCTGGAAGGGCAACTGTGATCTGTAGTTTATATGGATGACTTCAAACCAGGGCTCATGCAGGTGTGTGGGGGGGAAGGAGGAGGGAAGTTTGAGGAAAGAAAATTTTTTATAAAAAATTAAAAATAAAAATCACATGTATTAGAAATGTAAGCTGAAGATGAAAGCTATTCATCTATTCATCTTCCCTATTTATTTATTTTATTGTGCTTCTTCAAGGGACCCTGGCTTTCAGCTCTGGGTTTTGGCCAGAAAACTCTCCAAGCTTAATTTTAGTGAACTCATATAAAAGGACCCTAGGGATGATACAATACTCTGTGCAACATCTAAACAGCATGAATGACTAACACAAAATGACAAATGAAAGGAAATTCCACCTAAACTGTCTACTTGTGAACAAATATCATAGCTTAGAGGTTGAGCAATATCCCAAGTGGACCTGAACTCTGAGCAAACATTGTGACAAAGACATTGTTTTCTTTCTGATTTTACTTTACCAGGGTTTTTTATCTTATTCCTTTAAAACAGAGTTGGGTGAAGAAAGGGATCTGTATTTAATTTGACTGAGGTAGCTCAGTTATAGGAATATGAATTTATCTCAATTCAGATACAAACTGAAAAGTATCACTTGGACTCAAACTCATTGTTTGCTTTACAATGAACCAAGTATGACAAAGAAACTCTCCTAAATACTCTTGTAATATCTCTGCTTCAGGGAAGAAGAAAAAAGTCCCCAAAATAACCTTTAAAGGCACAGCTCTTTTTACAAGCAAACCCAGCCATGAACAGTACACTTGAACCAAGAACCAAAAGCTGACATTTCTTGAAGTCTTGCCATGAATCATTACAGAGCAGAACGCAGGCAGAGTCTGACACATATCCATGGGATATGCTGGGGCTGCTGTGGGAGAAACGAGGTTCAGAGAGTCCTAGGATAACTGTTCTAATTTCTGAGCTCAAAGCACAAGAAGCCAGCAACAGGTTGTCTTCCTGTCCCCTCCTCCACACATTAAAACCCATACCAAATTACTCCTGCCCACAAACTTGGAGTTGCCTGCACTTGTCTGGTTTTCCTCCGTTTACAACAGGCCGATGGAAAAGAGAAAAGATCTGAAGTAGCAGCCCACATAGCTGAGAGTTCACCAAGAGTTACGTGATGCTGGAGACGGACAGCTACAGATGTTCTCCTAAATGCTGGGGCAAGGAAGGGCAAGAAAGGCTGGCTGTAGTTTTGCTGTATCCACTGGCACATGACGTACTCCGTGGAAAATCATGGAGTCTGCTCCCTGCCAGATCCACAGGGAATGTGGAGATATCAGAGCTCTCTATCCAAGGGTTGGGAGCACAGGCAGCAATTTCCTGCTTTTTCTCCTGGGCGTTTCCAGGATGACAGCCAGCACAGAGACCTTCTGTGCTACAACATCATGCAGTGCATTGGTGTTAAACATTACTTCTGTGATTCTGGGAAAGCTGAAGCAGTGAGAATCACTTCGCCACTTTTTTCCAAGCCTTTGGGAAGGACTTAACTTTCTTTGACCAGCCATTTGTACAGAGCAGGTATAAGGACCCAGCTATCCCTTCAAAAGGAAAGGAAAGGCAGTATTTTCTGGAGAATGCCTCCTATTTAGGTACCTCAAAAAGGGAAAAAACCTCTACAACTTTCAGCATTCAGACATTCTAGCTGGTAGTGGCTTTTTAAGCAAGGAAATCCTTGGCCTTTGCCTGCTTGAAAAATACTGCTGCAAATGACAGACAGCAAACATGTAGAGCCAGCAATTCCTTGGAGACTGCTGTCTCTTGAACGCTGATGAAAATCCAGCTGCCTGGATCCTGCATTGGCACCACCACCTACTTTTTCAACCCTGACCAAGTAGTTCTCATTTCACCAGAGAACGGTGTGAAGGATGCCCTTTCTTCCAAGCCTTTCTCTGTGTGCTTGGCCAAACCATAAACACACTTCTTTAAAAAGAGAAAATGGAAGTGATGCATCATCTGCAGCTCGCACAGGCTAACAGCCAAATGACTCTGTTTACTGCAACTTCTATGCCCAGAGAAGTTTCTTTTGTTCTTAAAATAGCATCAGTCACTGCAGAGTGGAGACAAAAGGAAACTGAGGACTACATATATACATATATTTTGTCACAGGTCCTAGTGCTTGTACCTATTATTCACTTTAATTATAGTTTTAATTGATTTGCATATTACAGTACTGCAGCTTCTGTAGAACGATAAATATATCAATATTGGATGTTAAATAAGAATATTAAAAGTCTCCTCTAATGCATAATTTACTTCATGGCAAACAATCACTTCCTCTCAGATCATCACTATTGCAAATTTGGAACCTTACTGAAAGGCTTTTCCCTAATGGGTTTCCTAGTAATTAAACAATTAATAAAAATATTATTTACATTATGGTGTTTTAATTCAAATTCAGTAGCAGTGTGGGAATGTGCTATTTTCTTAATTGAATGAGTAATAAAACTTGGAGGGGAACACAGCAAGCTCTGAGTTAGAATGTATTTGTTTTCATTTTGTTACTTTTACCTCTGTAACCACCTCAGATTGGCAGCCCAGGTCAGGGACTCATGGGCAGGAAACTCTGCAAAGCTATCATACGGAAAATGTCCCTGGCATAAAACACCTTGCATAAAACCACGTGATGGAAAACAGGAAGACAAAACCCTGAGTATCGTTATCCCCACCTGGAAAAGCAGGGATGGAGGTGCAGACTGCTGGAAGTCACAGTGACTTAAGCCAAGGAGTCTGAACTATGGTAAGAATATGGAACTGGACTATATTAAAAATATCAGAAGATATGATTATTGCTTACAAAGGGAATATTTCTGGTACTAAAGGTCTCATTATCTAGTGGGAAAGGCATGACAAGATCTCATGGCCAGAAGCCAAAGCCAGGCAAGTTCAGAGACATGAAGGGTGACCATTTCTAAAAAGGGAAAGTAGGCCATTAGAGTTCCATCGCTGGTACATAGGGACACAGTGACTTCTGCAGCTCCTGGAGGCACTGAAATAGAGCTAAATGTCTCCCTAAAAAGGCAGAGATGCTGTGTACCAAAAGTCGCAGGCTGCATGCAAGAATCACTACTCATATTTCACAGTCTGTGGTCATACTCAATGTCAAACTCTTCCGATTTTGACCGAGTCAAGAGTAAACTCTCAAATTCCAACCTTTTATCTCAGCTACTTTATCTTAGAGATCTAACAACTACTGAGAACACATCACAAGCTAGACAAAAGAAAGGTACCATCAAGAGCTGCTGCTGTGAAACCACACAGTGGAAGAGGAAGGAGGGAACAGTGGAGAATGCAGGGGTCTATCTGTCAAAAATAACATGCTAACAGAAGTTGACATTTCTAATATTGACAGCAGCTGACTAAAGAAAACACATGTACCCCACACTCTGTTCCTATCAGATGGGGAGAAAGGATTTCCCTATGCCATTCCCTGAATTTACACAATGAAGAAGGAAATGGTCAACACCATCACCTTTGAGAAGCCCAGCACAGGTCTGGGGATCAATCACTGAGGTACAAACCAGGAATTAGCAGATGCAATTCACATATGCCTGCCTTATGGAAAGAATGGGAAAGTATTCAACCGGTCCCAAAAAAAAACTATCTTGTTCAGGCAGTTTAATAAAGCAAAACAATCTTTGGGTCTAGAGGAAAAATCCTGGCTTCAAGAAATTCAACAGGAGAGCTGCCATAGCAGCACAGTTTCCCCTCCAAATTCTACTGCCAGCTGAGCAACCAACCTGTTGTGTGACCTTGAACAGCCCTTCGCTTCCCCAGGACTCTCCATCAGCCTTTGCATGCCTCGGGGAGCCTTGCATGACTCTTGCTTTACGTATGTGCCATGCCTAGCATAGCAGGGCAAGAGGCCCTTGGCACTTCCCAGTACAAATGCTGTTACACAAATGCTATTACTAGCACCATTCACAGACCAGTCCTACCCCAGCAATCACCGTCTGGCTGACTGTCACTGCACTGGGCTGCTCAAGTCCTGCTTTTGGGAGCAAAAGTCTTAGCAGTGCTGTGTCAGGAAGGGTTGCTCACACGCTGGGGACAGGTGTTGAATGCTTCTTTACACCAAACATGGAACAACACTGCACCCCATTCTTTGTTCCATCACGCCACTGAAATCAAAGGCACCACCTTCACAGAGCTTGGCCTCATAACTCACCAGTCTCCTGTCCTATACATGGCCCTCTTTTGAAGTAGCTCTATGGACACTAAGGGAAGGAAGATAAAACATAATATTGTAATAAGCAAGAAATCAATGCTGGAGATCAATTTGAGATCCAGGTGCACATTCTATTATGGGACAAGACAGAGTTTAAATATTGCCATTGCAATAATGTGACCAGTTCAAAGAAATTTTAAAAAGACAAGTTTCGGAGTCTGGTGGTGCTTTTTTGTTGGTTTAGTTTGGGGTCTGGTTTTTTTTCCAATAGTTTTGGGGTTTTTCCAGATGCCTGTCTTATAACTGACCTTATGAGCAGAGAAAAATTTCCTGCAAATAGCTTCATGATCTGCCATTCATGCAGCCCACAAGAAAAAGAGTATGTGGTTTCTTTCAATACAAGGTTTTGGACAGAGCTGGTCTTAAAATGTTCAGTTAACTTTCTACTCCAGTGCCTTGCAGCTCAATTCTAAATAATGGCCACCAAACAAGAACAAGCAGAGAAGAAACAAGTTTTAATTAGCTGTACAGTGAGTGTCTTTGTCCCGCAGATAGATTCGATTATATCACTGATAACCTTCCCAGGGTTTGTTGTCACGTTACACAATGCCATTCTTCTGAGCTGAAGACATTTTCCACACGCCCAAACAGCCCTAGCAGCAGTGAAAGAATAATGCCGAAAGTCCCTTCCAGATGTTTTGGTGAGATTCTTCTGTTTGACTGAGTTCCTTTAACTGGGATGGAGCCAGGAGAGCTCAGTGGCGGTGCTGCAAGCAGTGCATGATACCAACACAGATCTTTGCCAATTGGGTGTTTACAGGGCTAGTTTGTAAACCTATTTATGCAGTTGTATGTGGTACATGAAGTGCTCTACATTAGCTCCAGAGAACACCAGCCGGTAACTACAGGCAAATGTACTCTGCATAAACTCAGAGAAGAAATCCTGGCACTGACACCACCTGACATGCTGTGACCTTCAGGCATCACCCACTATAATTTTACATACCCTAAGCAGTCACAGAATTGGGCAAGCCGTGCGAAAAAAAACCTCAAAAATAGAGCAAGTTGTTTCGGCCATTACTTCAGCTCTTCCACTGAATTGTTGTGCATTTGTGAGAAGTACAGCTAGTACTGAGCTTCAGTCCCCTTCTTAGTGGCCTGCATATGGCACCAGGCAAGGAGAAAATCAGAATCTGTTCCACAGCAGTATTGGGAATAGAAAGGGTTTGGATCCAGCCGCAGGCTTTTTATATGAAGGTAAGTGATCTTGCAAATAAGCATAGGCAACTTGGATCACTCATTTCCAGTTATTGCACCAGCCAAGAACGAAGCCTTCCTGCTGTACTTAGATAAGTAACTCTAATTTAGTAGGGCTCAGACAGCGGTGATTAACCACAGGATTCCTTCTCCCCTTCCAAATCAGGGAAACCAGAAACCGCTCCACAAACTATCTCCCTGTACGATACAACAGATCAGATCCTCACAGTCCACGCACAGCTTACACTGCAGGTATAACTTCACTTGGGGATTAGCTCTGGTTCACAGCAAGACAGCTGAGGGCAGAATCGTGCGTTGGCGCCTCATCCTTTCACTGCTGCTGGGCTAGATGGAGCCTTCAGTGTGCCTGCAAGGAGGCCGGAGCCAGTCATGTCTAACTTGCTGTAAAACTGAAAGGTGGCAGGCTGCAAAACTGGTGCGTCTGGTGATGAGCAGAGAATGAGTTCAAATATAATAATTAACAGAAAATGAATTGGTAATAATATAGACATATCCTGAAGTAGATCGGAGTCACATTTTGATTATACCCATGGCTTCATCACTCCACTGGTATTGTGGCATCCCTGAGGGAAGAAGGAATAATGGCCAATAAAATCCCTGGAAAATGCACAAATTTCCTGCACTGTCAGGTGCATACTCCTTTGAGGGACTCAGGGAGAAAGGTTTTCTGTTCTGTTCTGTTCCCTCTATGTCCAAATGTGGACATACAAAGCAAGGAATAAAAAAATTACACCTTTAACTTTTTGCTTCCAAGTCTGTCCTGAATTCTGGCTGCTGTTTATTTTCATGGCGACACATTGTACTTCCTTACACACTCTTCATAAGGCCGGATTATTGCTGATTTACATGTATTGGCAGGAATACTGGGCAGAAGTTTCCCCTCCTTTTCTCGCCTCCCTGCTGGGGTACCCATTTCTCGGTGTTTCCCACCTGAGATTCTCCAAATGCCTTTTTTCTGGAATCCAGTGGGGCACAAGCTCTCATAAGAAAGGGCCAGGGCTTCTGAACCAGTGCGGGTAGCACGTGCTTGTCTGCTGTAAGAGGCAGCCAGGACAGCTATTCTGAGGACAAGGACAGCATGCTGCTCCTGTCAGCCAGACTTGCTCTTTCTCAGAGAATGCAAGGACGCAGCATCTCTAATGGATGCCTGCGAGGCACACACGCACCCCTGACTGACCCCTGCTATTGCAGATAGTACAGGCTGGTCCAACCTCAACAGCTACAGGGCACGGATTTGGGTTTACCATTTCCCCTCCTGCCTCCCTCACCATGGGTTGCATCCTGCCTCTCCCTCCCCAGCAGTGGGGAGCCAGCCCTCTCCCCGTGCCCCTACAGCAGCGCCTCGAGACCTTCCACACAACGCCAGCAACGAGGCACTGCCACAGACTGTGACGAGACGGACGCTGGGCAGAATGCCCTCGATATCTGCCCCTCGGTAGCCACTGATTCTGCCCCCAAAACACACACACCTCCGTCAACAGCAACAGCGTTTTGGCTCTGTGTTGGAGGGCAGGTTCAGCTGCTGGAATGCATGAACAGCTGTTCCCCATCTCCTCCAGGGAAGAAGCTGGTGGGCGGGATGGATGCGAGCAGAAGCCTGGAGCTGGCCTTCAGGCCACCAGTTGGACCACACGGGACACTCGCAGCTCACATCTCCAGTGGCACCAAGGCAATGCAAGGCTGCCCCTCCAACCGGGGGCTTGCAACCATGTACTCACATCTGTAACACACATACAGCATCCAGTCAGACTTTACAAATTAAGCTTTTGTTACAAAGTCCTGTTTATGAAGCTATTCTGAACCATGATTCTTTTTTTCTAGGCAGAAGTTTTAAAGTTTTGCCTTTTCACGCAGTGAAGAAAGGAATTATTTTCCCTTCTCCCCCTTCTTCCTGCCACTGCTTTTCCATTAACTCTTCTGCACAGCTGTGTCTGTCTGTTTGCATTAACTATTCCCTAAATCTTTCTCTTTTCTTGAAGAATCAAAGAAGTGTTCTGGAGAAAACCATGGATTTGAGCAGAAGTCAACAGAAACACAGCAGTTCTGGGATCATTCAGCTCCTTAAGCATCAGTTTGAAGTTTGAAGCTTTCTGACTAAGACTTATTTTAACTCCTTGGAGCAGACCTACTGATTGCAAGACCAAATACTCATTTTCATCCCTGTGCTACGCACATTTATTATTCTTTTTTTCAAACTAGAAATTACTGTGATGAAAAAGCAAAGCATACAGCTAAGATCACAATTACAGCCAATAATTAACCACTCGGGATTTAATACACCTCCCAGCAACTGTTTCTCTCATATCAAGCCCTTTGGCACACTGACAAGTGAGGTAAATCAAATAGCAAAATTAGTTTGGTCATTGCAAGGTGGGAGAAGAGGACTCAGCTGAGATGTAAATTCCAACTTCAGACCAAGGAACACTTTCTCTCAGCCTTGTAGTATCACATAGAACATCTTAATAATCTGAAACACCTTAAAAGGCACGATTTTGCAACATCATCTGTTGAGTGGATCTTCAGGTACTAACAAAAACAAGATATCTTCAGGGATTTGACTTTGCCAGTAAGTCATCACATGATTTAGCCATTTTCACATACAGCATTTATTCAAATCCTGAAAAAGCTTTTCATTCCAATACCAGAATTATCACTATTACAATACATGCTTTTCTGAAAAAAATAGACAGAACCACTAGCTGCTATATTACACCTTGAGCTGAAGTGTGAGCCCTCACAGGAAAAGTTACCAGCAATTTTCAGTCTTCTAGCATGGTAATACTCGGAAACTTTTTAGATTTAGCTCCCTTCCATTACTGCAGAACAGTTCCAATTTATTATTTTGTTAAAGTAAGAGACTGGACACTTTAAAACCACTCCTTAATTATATAAAGAAATTTTTAAGATCTTTTCCTCTCCTTTTTACCCCCATTCCAGTGGTTTTACCATTGCTTGTATTGCTGATTGAGCCTTTGTAAGCAGCATTTTGACCACACATTTACCTCTTTACTTGATCTTTCCCACATCAGAACATACTGCTTTGGCCTTCAAAAACAATTTGCTATAAATTAAAATGACTTAAAAATATATATGGCTGTAAAGCATCAGATTAATACTGGAGTACAGAAATCAGAATGCTGTATTCTAATGAGTTGGCAGATGGCTCATGATCATGATAAATTTCATACTCCAGTTGACACATTTTCAAATGTTAATGTCCTCTAGAGGAATAAACTGTGTTGTAATGATTGGAATAATGGCTTCAAAGGTGAGCATTTGGCTTATGGTTCCAAGCCCTGACACTCAGTGTACATCGGTGTTAAGCTATGCACTCTACAGCAAGGAAATAACTACGGTCGTATAATGAAAAAAGATGAGGTTTACAGAAAAGAGCTTGTGAAGAAGATCTCAGTCATGGAGAGGACAACATCTTTCATCAATGTGAAACAGTAACTAATCAAGCACTGTAGGTAACATAGCAGACAAGCACTTGCAGGCATCCCAGGAGCCACAATGTTGTGGATACTCACAGCAAGTGTCTTGGTGGTGGTATTGTTTCAGCAGAAGTAAAACTCCTGTATTCTGCTTCCTCTCTCCCACCCTTTCCCCTGCACGCTCACCATGAGCTGGTTTGCTCAGGGGGAGGAACAGTCAGTTTGCACAAAAGAAACAAGCAAGAGGAAGGTTGTGCTGTACATTCAGTTCCATGGCAGCCAGTAGCCAATGCAAGAAACGCATCCAACTGAGAGTCAAGGACAGTTTTAAGAATTTTTGGATTGTAACAAAAGATTTGGATATTTTTCTTGTGAACCATGGGCTCCTTACAGGCAAGAGCTGTAACTCCACACTTTCCTTTTTCCCTAATGCTCCCCCATTCTCTGCCCACAAACATGTACACACATCAACGCTAAAGCCTGAGCCAGCCTAAACACTTGCACAATACTAACATGACCACAACTCCTGCAGAACCAGCATCATTCCCTAGACTTCTTTTTTGTGGGTATACACTTCCCCTCCAGGTACTTTCTCAATACCCAAAAGTTCCCAGGCACAGCCAAGCAGTAGCATTGTCCTCTAACAAGGAAGAGACAATTCTGCTTGTCATCCAAAAAGGAATTAACCCAGTTTGCATTTAGTGATGATCCCATGGTCACTGATATATCCTGCTGTCCTCTTAACAATGTCTTGTGTTTCAATGTCAAGGATACCATAATAATTTATGCCTTCCCAGGAAGGGCAGAATCATCTGTTGAACAGCAGTCACGGCCTTATTTGCTCAGCTCTTGCATAATCCTACCTTTGCCCCCATAGCATTCTTTAAAAGTGTCCTCTGTCAAGAGTCACTCTGCAATCAACATTGCCGACCATGTGTTATTAATTAAGTAATTTTACAAAATTAGAAATACAAATCACATTGTTTTCAACCAAAATAATGATCTACCAATTATTCTGCCAACAGAAATGACTTGTAGCTTTTGGCAGGTCTTTTCCCTTTGGCCATTGTTTTCTTAGTTATTAACAAGGTTACAGTTGGTCCTTTTGATTAAAAAGCTTTTTGGCCAGAATCACTGCTATGGGAAAACAAATCCTGAAATTCAATATGCTTCTAGAATTCTTTTGAAATTTGCTCTCAGTACCAATGAGGGAGTAAGGTGAGGGGCCACAGGGGACATATTTCATTAAAATAAAAAAATTTTAAAAAAAGAAAAAAAAAGAGTATTTTGTGTTCACTAGTCTTCCTGTAAGTACACACCATGTTACTTAGGAGCTGACTGTAACAGCTTCAAACTTCTAAAAAATGAAAATTAGGTTCATGGAGTTTACAAGCTGGGATAAGGTTACATAGTGAGTTGTATCTCCATGACTCATTCAAGCCAGGTTATCCACACAGACCTAGAAGATCTTTCAGTCCCTCTAAAGGTAAATAAAATTCAGGACAACAGAATCTATGGCCTTCTTGAACCAGAAAATAATTTCTAAACATATATAAAGAACTGTCATAAAAAATTATTTTTAATATGACCAAAACAACAACGTAATTTATTATAAGAACTAAATTTCAACACAACATCTGATTCTGTTAAGCATACCTACAAAATCTATCCTTGTTCTTCAGCATTTAGCACTAATGGTGCTATGCAAGTAGTTCCATCTTAGAAAGATTATTTAGAAGGTAAAGTGTGAGCAACACGGTAGTGTTGTGCTCACACTGGGTTAAAACTTAGTCTCTAGGCCTTCAGCAAAATTAAACTTTCCTGCATATGAGAGCCTACAGAAGTAAGGACAGGCTTCACCTTCGATGTAATACTGCAGTAAATAATTAAAAAACAAAAAAAGAGAGGAGGTTGTAGTAGAAAAACTGTACTTATCTTGCTCCTTTCAAAATGGGTTATTAAAGCAATACTTGTGAGAGTCAACACCATAGAGGGGGACAGAACTGCGCAGTAGCAGAAATAAGCCAAAGCATAAAGAGCATTTCCAGGTTTCCCTATGAACTGGTTTGTTCCAGGTACCTCAGATTGGATGTTTAAGCAAGTGTGTTAGGCACTTCAAGCTTGGAAGATTTTAAGGCTTGGGTATAATTGACTAAACAATTCAGAAAATGGTGCACAGGGGTATCAGCCCTGCATATCAGCAAAGAATCAAGCGTACCCTTCTCCATTGTTCTGCTTTCTTGCTCAGAGAGAGCAAGTACAGATAAAATATCCAAACAATAACCATGTGAAAACGTAATTTTTGAGAAATAACAGACTAAGTCTTTAACAAGATAAAGTGAAGGGGGTTGGGTATTTTTTTGCCTTTTTTAATCCCTCCAATATTTACAGTCAGTGATATACCCCAACTAAACACCTGGCACCAAAAAGGAACATAGCACTGTTTGTTGTAATGAGAGCTCTAGCAAACAATCACATTCCTGTAGGCAAGTTATTTTAGCAGCTTTCATATCTCAACCTTTGCCTTATCCCACTAGTCCTGGTAAAGCTACTGTTGGCCATATGGGAATTTTTCCCATCCTCAGTCATGCAGTTAGAATAAATGCCATCTCTTCTGCTCTGACATGGTGCGAAGACCTGGGAGTGAACCAAAAAATTCCTTACTCAAGAAACACTCTTCATGAGCCAGCTCACTCATGCCATTCTTGGTGGGGGTAGGGGAGTAGGAACAAGAATTAAAAATAAAAAAAAAACTTGAAAAAAGAAAATCAAGCCCTTCAACATTAACCCTTCTTCAAAGGAAGACACTGGAAAGCCAATGGTGAGTGTTACCATTTTTACTGCAGAGACAGTAAGGCTAAAATTAAGTTGTGGAGAAGTCTTGCTTGACCTTAGAAGAGAAAGATCATGCATTTCAAGACTTCTCACTACCAGTGAAAGTTATGCAAGTCCGCACCACTGACACTCACAGAATGTGCAACACGCCTGGCACCAGGCCTGCAATCCAGCTACTTACCCTGTCATGTATTATAACGCAGAAGCAGAGTCACACCTGCAAAGCCTATGACAAATGACATTTCATTAACCTTGAAGACTGCTGGATCATTTTCCCAGGTTACATGTCAGCTGGGCCATGACAGTCCTTTCAACAGTCTATCATGAAAAGAAAGTCACTAAAATGTCTCAAAAATTTCAGGGAGTAAATACTTCTCAATTTGTTAATGATAAAGTCCTATGTCAATTAGATGTAATGGGATAAAAGCCTATCATTGGAGATCCCAGGCCACACAAATTCAGAATGGTATTTGCCACTGCTTGTTTTGTCATTTCCCCACCACTCTTTGTCTCTCACATTTATTTAATTTTTTACTGTTTCAAGTGACTAGCAGAGTGGTCCAGTATATTTCATGCTACCTGCTTTCATGGCAAACAATCTTTCCAGGTATTTCAGTCCCTTGATGATTTTGTGGGATCAACAAATCAAACTGTGAGGTTTTACAAACATGAAAATGTCAACAGAAGAACACAGGATATAACAACTCAGATGCTTTCTTTCCAAATAAGATTTATTTCTCGCCAATCTGCCTTAGCTTAGTTACAACCAAACCCCATTTGAATCACACATATTACAGTTGCATGAGCACACCAGTCTGTGCTGCAGGCAGAGAAGGGCTTATAGAACAGCTCTTTGTAGAACACACGTTTTGCTCACTATTACTTCTGTTGCCCTGAGTAATTGCACTTCTCACTGCTGGCATGCAAGGAGAGGTGGGGATTCCTCGTACACACGAAGCTAAGCACACCTTTAACAGCTCTGGTACACCAAGGCTCGAGATGTTGACCCAGATTTCCTTGTGCAACAGCTTAGACCAAAGCCTGCAACTGGATCCCACAAGTGTGCAAGGTTCTGCAGGGAGCAGATCCATGGTGAAACTCAGCTCCTGAGGGCATTACCTGCACCCCATTGGCCTCACAAAAACCTAGGGAGGAAGACAGCATTCACCCCAGTCCTACAATTACTTCTCCAGAACCTGAGGATCACAGAGTGAAAGCCCTAGGGTACTCCTGGTGTGGGGAGAGAAACACCTGTAACAAACAGGCAGGTCCCCCTTTTGCTTAGCCAGAAGCAGAAGCTGCCTGCAGTAAGAGAAAAGAGTCTGGCTCTTCATGTGGACATGCTAGTCCATCAATCTCCACTCAGGCTTATCCTGAAGAAGTGATCAGGAACACCACAACCCTTCACAGTTTGTCTGTCTCTGCTGAATGACATCAGGAGGCAATCAGATCACAGCTTACACAGGGCACTGTCAGAAAGCACCTGTAGATCCTCCCTCAGAATGCAGGCTGGCCCTCCCTGCCATCCCATTACACATTTAGACATCAGAGCCTTCCCCTTGCTCCGGGCCTTGCTCAGCCACAGAGGAATTCCGTCGGGATTAAGCTGCATGAGCTGCAAAGTCAGAGAGCTGCCAGGTGTCTGTCGGTGTCTGTTGGCTTCTCAAGGAATTCACTGGCAACATTTATAAGTGTAATGAAAAGCTATGTGCATCTTGAAAGCAGGAAGCAAACAAAATTTCAATATTTCCTAACTACAGCCTCTGGGGCCAACGGGGGACGTATTTCGCTTACGAGCACGCTAATTTTGAAGACACAAATGAATTTGACAAAATGTAAACCACCCATGTACAGAAAGAAAGAAATGCAGGTGATAATGTGTCAACATCATGTTGCTCTTCCCTAAGGAAAGCAAACTCCATGGGTAAAAGCACAGCTTTGCAATTGTAAACACGCCTACACCTAAGACTCATACTGCCTACACTGCTCTGTGAGCTGCAAGTTACATCTCATAGCATTTGGAAAAAATATCTGAAAGCAGCCTGCTATGTACAGATGGCCCGTAAAAATTAGTCTTGTGTATTGTGCTGATTTACTTAAAACAGGCTGTACTATTTTGGATTGGCTCAGAAGGTTCTTCATCAAACACCATCACAATGATCTAAACTACGTATTGATTGATTTATGTCCTTTTACCTTAAAATATACTATGTCAGGCATCATCCATTAATTTTGTTCTGTTTAGGAGTTTAGGCTTGTGTGTGTCTGTATTACTGTTGTATTTCAGCTACATACCCTACAGTAAATCATCTTAATGATCAAATGACAGGCTTCATATCTCTCTGAGCAGAGTTCATCTGATTTATTAAAGCGACACCAGACATTTACTCAAGGAGTAAACAGAGCTGACATTATAGGATGATCTCTGAGGGGAACACTCCAGGGTAAATACTGAGGAAAAAGAGGGGTTATGCATTCCATTCCTTTGTATTTCTTGCGTATTTTTTAGTTTCTTCTTTTTTTTTTTTTTTAAAGGCAATAATCTGCAAAAGGGTGCCCTTTTAAACAGTTTTAACTGTCAGTTTTAAATAGAAAAAGAACAACTGGTTGAATCTGGAGAAGAATCTGGACAAAAATCTGGAGAATCCCAATGACTCTTTACCTGAAACCAACAGGCTCAGTGAAAGTGTGACTACTTGCTCTGCAGTGGGATCCTGCCTTTACAAGGGAGTCATTGAGGAGCTCTGGATAAACCTCTTCATCTCATCTCTAGACTATTTCAGAACAGGATTGTTGCCTTTCAACCCCCCAAAACATCAGCCAGATTTTCTTCTTAGCATCCTGTGTTGGTATTTGTTAATAAGAACAAAGGGAAACAAAAGGAAGAAGGGGACAACATACATTAAAAACTATACATTTTCCAGTCTAACCACAAGTGCAGAATTTTCTCTTATGACACAGACAAAATGACATGTGGATTGGAATGACCTGACCCAGCAATCCTACCTTCTGTGAATGATGGTAAGAAGCTGTCTAGCTCACTTTGAGCGGCCAATTAAGTTAAAAGTCAAGATAACTACTCTTTTATTTGCATATAAAATAAGACTTACCCTCTTCAAATCTGGGACAACATGTTCTGTTTCAAGATTCTGCTCTGGTGACCATGTATCGCCACCCTCAAGAGCCTGAAAATGACACTTGTAAAAGCAAAGTTATTTTTCATACTCACTGAGCAAAGCCAACAGAAAAGGAAATGGACCACTGTTGATTTTTAAACCACAAGAGAGTGGTTTAAAACCCAAGAGCACAAGAGAGAAAGACACATTTGAAGAGGGGAAACAAAATGTCAGGGTCAGGAGGGCCAAAAAGACTTCTTTACAGCTTTCAGTTTTACAGAGATGATGGTCTGGTGACAGCAAGGTGAAGATATATCTTCAGACTATGAAACAATACCCACAGGCAGTACGAAAGGCCAGACCTGGCAAGAGGCACAGCACAGGAGAAGCAAGAGCACCCAGAAGGCAACTCTAGGTGGTCTAGCAGCATCTAAGTATTACCTTCTCCCCCCCTTTTTTCTGACACATTTTGACAGTCCTTGAACAAAGCTGAAGCAATGCCAAACAGCTCTCCTTCTGTCAAAAAGAAAGCGCTTCACACTTGTACACAAGGAAGGGGGGAAGCCCTTGAAAGTGCTTTGTCTTTTTAGCTAAAATTTGGTTACAATGCTGCTGAAAACCATCACTTTGCCATTCAAGATTGTTCCACCTGCACCATGGCCCCATATCTGCAGGGTCCATATCTGCAGCTGGCATAATTCAAAATAATGCTCCTCCAGCCAGTAGTGATGTGAAGAGCACTTATGGCTTCAAACTTAAAGGCCTTGCAGCCATAAACACTAAGGACAGCTAGAAAATTATATTTCACTACAACCAGCAAGTTAACCTGATTCTGTCATGAAAAATGTCTGTTTCCTTGACTCATCCATCATCAAGGCATAATAAACTTATAATCAAAATTATATCAATTCAAATGATGCTGCCAATCTTTCCCTAATGGATTTAACTTAATAACATTTTAAAAATTTTCCATGCCTGTCTATAGTAGACAACAATAGTAACAATGGACTTATAGGTACCGTGGGGAAAAAACCCAACCTGTTTCCCTGTGGCAAAGTGCTCTGTGTACCAGCGGCTACTGGGGAACCACGGAGGAACTTACCCTCACAGGTCAGACCTGAGCTTACCTGCCCTTGCAGGGAAATGGAGTGAAAAGAGCAGACATTTTCTTTTCCCAGTTCTATTTTCTCTGCCACAGACTGGAATTCAAACCCAGGAAGGTTGTTTGCTGCTGTTTGAGGAGGGTTTGAGGAGCTAAAGAGGGTTAGGTCCCTGCACCCGCAGTTAACATTGCAAAGTCGTGAGATGGAAAACTGCTGTTCCCCTTTGGCAATTTGCCTCATTAAAAAAAAAAAAAAAAAAAAAAAAAAAAAAAAAACAAACCATNAAAAAAAAAAAAGACTCTTAAAGATCTCCCTTTCTTCCAATCATTCATGATGATGGGCACAATCCAGTGTTGGCTGAAGTTTTGGGCCTCTCTCTGAGCTTGAAAAGAACAATGACTTCTCTCACTAGAAAATAGTACCCGCTATTAGAAGCATTCACTAGTACAAAGGTAAATTAAGTTCTGTGTTCAAGGCAGAGATTCACTTCCAGATGCAGAAGGTAGAAAGGACTTTGAAACTTATGATGGCAAAACCTAAGCCAGAGTCACTGGGAATTTTGCTTGGAACTTGAGACCAGAGTGTTAGTATGGTATTTTCAGCACCTACAGGCTGGTTTCTACCAGTTGTAGTCCTAGTGCCTCCATCACATAGCAAACCTAGGAATAACAAAGATTGTAATGGATCAAAACCAGAAAAAAAATCACTCCAGTTGGAGCAAAACTGGGTTTTCTATTAAAACTAAAGCACTATTTAGAGACAGGAACAAACGGCTTCTAAGCTGCACATGGGCACATTTTGGGTTGAAATAAGAAAGCTATCACTAAACCAACAGCTTAAATACAGGAATACATTATGGAACTTTTCAGGGCCCAATACACCTAATTAGTTAAGGATGTTGACAGGATTTTTTAACAGAACTAGGCAACTCTAATGAACTCCAGAGAACACAGCTGCCTAATGGAGGGCTTCATGTCCCTGTCCTAAAATCCATCTTAATTGTTACATTGATATCCTTTATGGCAGTATTCAGGAGAATCATAAAAAGCAGAACAGGTCTCGACACACTGTGTAAGAAGAAAAGGGAAGTGGAGAAAAGGTAAAAATTCTTTTTTTCTCAATGGATATGCATAAGAGTGTTTTCCCTCGAAAAAAAAAAAAAGAAAAAAAAAAAAGGCTAAAGGGTTTGGCAACCAGATTCATTCTTTACATGGTTTCTTCTGGAAGCTGAGTATTTTGCATTCACACTCCAAAATACAAACAGGGAATTCATCTTGGGATTCAGCCAGAGTAATTTTATACCAGTGGGTTGATTCAGGAGCAAAATCTTCAAAGAGACTCCAACTGCTGAAATTCTGGACAGAAATAAAGAATGACCAGTATGCAAGTAACTACATGGGTCAGCAGGCGGTGACTGAAGCCAAAGGAGTTGATTTTGCATTCCTCCTAAATTCAGTGGGGAAACTGGGGCAGGAGAGGTGAATCACCAGAAGTTTTGCTCATGGAATGTAAAACAGAACTCAAGCTCTATTGCCCCCATCAGGATTTCACAACTGCATAGCACCAGTGATTTCATTAGAGTCATACCTGATTTATTAAAAAACAGAATCAAATTTTAGGTCTAAGGAAGCCATTAAAATAAGTCTTTACTAACATCTTATTATTTTTTATGGTGTAAATCCACAGGAATCAGTCAGGCTACCCAAAATTTACAGTGGTATAAGTTAAAGCAAGATTCAAGACTTAACACACAAGTTTCTTGGACCTGTGATCTGCTGATTTGCTAGTTTAAGCACTGGCATGAAAATCATTAGTGACCAAATGCTAAGTAGAGAATAAACCCCATGAAAATTAGATCTTGCCTCAAAAAAACCTACCCAGATAAAGTCATTAAAAAAAAATATTCAGGGCTACCATCCTGTGCTGGTGAAAATCAACATCATTCCATTAACAGAAGAACATCTATTTTTGCTGGCCAAGGCTGCAGCCTGTGATCATCTTTTCCCACCCAGTGGGAAGGACGGAACTCTGATCTGGACAGGGCACTGCACAGATGTGCTCACCTCAGACAATACAGCCAGCGAGACACATCAGGCCAGCAGTAGCCACGGAACACAAGGCAACACCTGTTTTGCCCTCCTGGTAGAATCTTTCATCCCCAAAGAAATGCAAAGCCTTTAGAGCACGAGTTGGGGTCCTGTTCTCCAGTCTGCAGTGGAGAAATGCAGCCCTTTTCCACTCAATATTTGCCATCTATCAGGATCCCTCAGGATCCTGAATAAAGGATTTAATCTGCTTCTTGCTTATACCACTGTAAATCAGGAGCAAAGCTATCCATATTAGCAGCCTTCCATGAGTATAAAACAGGTGTAAGCCAGAGTAGAAACAGGTCTATAAACTCAGCTGAATTTAGAAGTCAATGTATTACTTTCCAATTTTGTAGATTACATTATGTGTATACATAAACACACACATATACACACACCGTTTTTAAAATCTCTCCAGGAAATCACATAGAAACTAAGCAGAACATATGGAAATTTAACTGGCTGCTCATAAAAAGCTGCTAAAATCTGCCAAAGCCAGAAGACATGATGCAGTCTACTACACAGGCTTGTTAAAATGAAGTCAGGTAAGAAAAACAGCATTTTTAACTACACTACCTGATGGGTAGAGCAGCAGTTTCACTTGCCTCAGAAATGCAGTATTTCTGCATTTTTTAAGACTTTGAGAGCTTGAGTTCTTTTTTTTTCTTTTTTTTTTAAAATTCTGTATGGGGTCTTTTTTTTCCCCCACAAAACCTCGGGAGCAGATTTCTGAGAGGAAAATAAAAGCTCTTGTCGCCGCTGCCGCTTTGACGCTCCTTTGCTGCCACCATGTGGAATAGAAACAGGGATGCAAAAATTGGCCGAAAGTGCCTGGAGCTAAGGCCAAAGGCCTCGTCTGGGTGTGCTTTCCTTCCCTCTTTCCGAGCTGTCCCCTCGGCCACTGCCTGCTCCGGGCTGCCTGCAGGGATGGGGAGGTGACCGTGTCAAGCACAATGTCACCGCCAGCAATGCCACCTCCAGCAATGCCACCCCGAGCAGCCTCCACGGCGCTCCATCCGTAGCGAAAACTGGGGAAAAACATAAAGAGAGACGGTCGAAATAATAAATACACAATACCACGACACAACACAATTAATAGGCACTAAGGAAGGGGCTCCTCAGGCATTAAATGCATTTCCTAATAACACGCGCCCCCTTTGTCCCCATGCAAAGCTGCAGCTCCTCCGCTAAGGGACACAGGTAATTTATTGATAACACACATTTATCGATATAAATGCAAGGAAAAGTAGATCTTTTACTCGAAGTATAGGTCAGCATATGCTGGGAAGCAACCACGGCGGCTGACAGGACTGCTCAGGTGAGGTGCCCCCTTAGGCAGCGCCACGAACCACTTCTTGCTGATGAGATGTACAAAGTGGTTAAAGGAACAAACATCTGTTTCGCTGTGTTGTGAAGGGATGGGTTTGGGGCAGGAATGCTGCCCCACACTGGAGGGGTGCACAGGACACTGTGGAGAGTCCTGAAGGAGACACTTGGGTGAAGATGCTCCCAAGGAGCCCAACAGCTCATATTGGTTTCAAGGGATGTATATGCTGTTCACCTTCGTTTTTCATTTACACCAATTTAACCTACTGTAAGATGCTCTCCCTGTTTTAATACATCTTGCTTTTGTAGCAATTACTGCCTTTTAGGTAATATCACACAGATGTGCTCAAGGAGCACAGAATTGTGAGGAGGCCTGAAGAATTTCTGGCAGTATTTCTTTCATTCAATCTAATTTCAGAGGCAGTAGAGCCACACGGTTGAATTATGTTGAAAGTGAACACAGGAAAGGCAGCTGAAAGACTAAAAAAGAGATGAAATGGCCTTCAAGCACAAACATAATTAAACATGAGAATTTACCCACCTTCTCTGTTGTGTTGTAATCAAACTGAAAAAAAAAAGCTTAAGACTTACGCAGGTAAGCTAAACTACTAAAATTAAAAAGTACAATATACACTTAATAGAGAAAAATTATAAACTTCTAAGCTCATGGTTGACTCGATCATTTTCCAGATGCTTTTCAAAACCTAAGCTCTGTGTTCTGCAGTTACGTCAAAGAAACATTCCGATATTTTAGCAACATGGGGCCACAGATGTGTTAACACACACACTGCCAGCAAAGTCACTGCAGTTAACACCGGCTAAAAATCAGCTTTTGGATTTTTTGTTGGTTTCTTCCCCCTGCTGCTGGTGGGATGCTTGAGCAGAGTCAATCATCACTAATCTTTGCCAGCTGAGGTACTGACTACTGAGGTTCCTGAGGCCAGCCAGCTGCCCAGTAAAGCTTTGTCTTAAATGACTTAGAACCTCAAATTCTCTTTGGACCACATGAGCTTACCACTAGGCATTAACTGAAGGTTTGGCTCAATTATATCTCGCTTTTTTGCCATGGGAATCTAAGTGCCATGGCACCAGATAATTCTGCAAGTCAGAAGTCACTGTAGCTAATATCAGAATCTGGCCTCTTTGCATTCTTAAAACCTATGCAAGAAAATCCATGGGGAAAAATCTGGCCCTTAATTTTTCTGATAGTACAACCTCACCTCGGTGGCAAAAGACAAGCAAAACAAGAAGATTTTCTTCAAGCTTATTTAGTTCCTGTTAAATTTTATACGTGGGCCAAGTGTCAGTCTTGGCAGTTTGCCCTGGTTTCAGGAAAACGTACAGATACATCTAGAAATACTAACCTATGCCCAGAAATTACTCATTTACCTACCATACGTCTTCTGTATAATTCTATATAAAAGGAATGAGGTTGAATTCTTAGTCTTTAATGATCTGAGTATCTTCTAGAGAAACAGGATACTTCATTCTGCACATCCCAAGAACACCTTTTAAAAAGAATATGTGAAATGGACCAGACTTCATTTTACCAGCTCAAGCAAGGAGCAGCTCCACAGCTGAAAAAAAATAAACCCACCACCCTTTATAAAAATTTCAGTATGACAACTGTAACCCTTCTTTATGTTTTGAGTTGAGACAAAATCAAAGTTTCAGATTTTTAATACATTCAACATACTTAAACAATGAAAAGAGGTGTACCCTCACACTGGAGTTACCACTTAGAGAGATGCCACATGTGAGCTAATTCCAATTTAGTTAAAGTGGTCTGAAACTAAATGCCAGTGTGATCATAACGTAAATTAATCAGATACATATAAGAGCGTCCTTCGTCTACATTAACTATTTAAAAATCTGAAATAAATATAAAACTACATTAAAACAACACTGTTAAAAATTGCAAAGCTGTACAAGATCTGCAATTCTGTTCCGGAGCCCTGTCATCATCTGAGATAAACTGGACTTTAATTTTTAAGCCCATATTCCTCCCTAAGCAATTTGTGGCTTCAGAACTGTGCTGGGAGCTTCCCATGCATGGGAAAACCAGAACACAAGCACAGTAAGGGCCACTACCTACCAAGCAGTTCATGAGGTTTCTCCAGAGCCCTTATCTGGATAAATTTTCACTGGGATAACTTTTCTTTTTAATCTCCTGACAATGCATTTTCAAATTTTAATTTTAATTTTAATTTCAAGGAAGGAGAGTTACAATCTTTAGAAAAACATGGTTGGAAGTTTAAAGCTGGCATTTCCATGTGGCCTATACTTGACACACCATGTTCTTCAACAACTGTAAGAGCTACTCAACCTTTCTGGGTTTTGGGGAATTCACTCGTGGCAGAGAACAAATATGGGAAAGTCCAATACAAGCAGTTAAAAGCTTCCAAAATAACAAACATTTGGGAACACAGCATTACCATAAGAAGTTGAGACACTCTATGGAACGATGAATGGTGAGGCCTTTATATAATAAAAGGTAATCAAAACTTAACAAATACTATCAAAGCAGGGGGGAAGTAGACTTTAACAGACAAGTAAATTTCACTGGAAGTAAATATTTCAGTGCTGATTTTGTCACATAAAGACATTCATACCTACATAAAGCCAAGTTCTCCGCTCTTTTGTACTGGATTTTTGCTACTGTGGCCTTAATGAAATCAAGAGTTAAACTGACTTAAAGCAAAGAGAATTAAGACTGTGTCTATATACAGAGTGTCCAACAATAGCATTTCAGTAATATGAACTTTGTCTTCTGTTACACGCTGAGAGAACTTCCTGACAATCAGGTCTACAGCACGCAGGTGGATGTGTAATGTGAACATCCACAGACAGCACCCCATGTGATTAATTGCCTTGAGGAATCGCTCTCTCCATGGAAACTTCACAGGAGAAAAACTGTTTTGTCTTGTGTGTGAGCTGGGGAGTAGGTCTATTAGCCCAGGGCAACAAATTAAAAAGATTGTTTATGCTATCCAACTTGTGTTTGTTACTAGGCATTTCTCCTTCTCACCTTTCAGTAATGGGGACAGGAATTTGGTTAAACAATGACTCATTTGTTCCCATGGGAGCAAAAACCACTCAGGTGGCAGTGAAAAAAAAGCATTCTAAAAAACAAATGCTGCACCATATTGATGAGAATTAATATCCATATCAAATGAGAGAATATCGAAGACTACTTTTTCCCTTAGAAAAAGAAGAACTCAGCAGCTGCTCATTTACTTTAACAAGCTCTGCTGGTCATCAGAAGCTAAGAATTTACCCCTAGAGTTACTACTTCAAAAGAGAACATTTGCAAGCACATTTGAGTTTTACTTCTTTTCTGTCTATTCTGGGTCATTGTTAGGCAAGATATATCACCATAAATTGGAGATGATCCTTGGCTTGAAAATTAGTTTGTTGTTCATGTACTCTTTGGATATGCTCTCTATGTACCTTTGACACCAAGGCTGTCTTGATGTAAAGCTGGAACAATATAGAGCTGAATTAAATCCATTTTATATCACTTAGACTTTAAATTTGTCCATGGAACGTGTCCACACTAGACTCAGAAGAAGCCTCTTGGCAATACTGAATTATCATACTGAATTGCTCCCATCCATTTGCTGGAGCTGCCAAATTGAAATGATGCATGTCAAGGCAACCCTACACTGAAAAGTAAAAGATAGCCTCTTAAATGTTCCATTTATAAAGCTTTTTATTCACAGTCAAATTTAGTATCCCCTCTGAAATATATCACTTTACAAATTGATACCTTGCCATTACAAGATTCCACACCATAGTAAAAACAAGCTTTTGCTCTTTTCCCTTTGGTACAGCTGGTGAAAACTGAGCAGTTCAAGGTCTGTTTCTTAGATCACCAGCACTAGATATTCCATAGATCCGTAATCTTCTGCTACAGGGAAGGTTAGAAGTCAGCAAAAAGATAAACTGTTGGTTTTGACAGTAAAATATTACAAGTGCATACCACTGGAAAGCAGAAATTGAAGTATTTAAAAAAACCCAAACTGCTATTAATGCTAAGACGCTAAGAGTGCTCTGCAAAACAAAAGCATTCATGTGGACCTTCTGAAACTTTGTGCAAGAAATATTACTCAAAGCAGATTAGGAAAAATAAAATTACAGTCCCACTGCAGAACTTTAATGCATTTTTTAACTAATGTGTATCATATGTGACTCTAAAATGACAAATTGTATTTACTTTCTGTAACTGATGTAGCCTAACACCTTCTTTTTTTTTTAATCACTGGCAAGTGAATGTCTAAGAAACATAAATAATAACCTAAACTAATAATGCCCTGTTTTGACATCTTTGCATCTCAGTCTGTGAGAAACTAATAACCTGCCCGCATTTGGGATGCAACCAGTTTCAATTATTTTGGCACTTTTAAGTTGGAAACCCTATGCCACAGATGCCACTCCCACCAATGTAACTCCGCCCATGTTTCCAGGTACTGATTGGAGTTTCGTGTTCATGGCTCCCAAAAGCCTTCTGTGGCCAAGAGCTGACACAAGTCTTGACCTAGGTAACCCAGGTCTCTCCTCCTAGAGTTGCAGAAACAGGTGATCAACACTTCCTGGGTAACTCAGGTCATGAACTATGAAAACTAGGATTTCCTGTGACATCTGTAATAGTCCCAGCCCTGCAGTTAAAAACCGAGTACCAGTCTACCTCTGAAACCCAAGAAAATTCTTATACCTAAGAGACTTTTGTTTGTTTAGCTTTTATTATTCCAGATAAATATGTTTGAGGAGATTTTCAATAAAACTGCAACACTTTCTGACAAAGCTCTGCGCTAGCACTGATTTTCAAGGCCAGGAAAAACAGGGTGACTTAATAAAAAACAAACTCTTAGGAATGCAGCTCTGCACTAATAAAAACACTGAAGGAGTAGAAATGAGCATCATTGACATGCTGACTTCCCAAGACATTTTTAAGGCTAGAAATTTAAGTCCTAGTAAAATTCCCCTTTGTTTACAGCCACAGTAAACTCTGTCAAAGAGATATTTTCTAGGAGTAGGTCTGTAGAAATTTCACACAGCTCAGAGAATACCTAGTTTCTCATGTCAAAGATACTCCTTTTGTACAGTAAAAAAATCTCTTTATATGGCTAGGACAATTTATGCCAAATCGCTATTTTTATGTAGTTATTTGCCACTAACACGAGTGGGATTTAACATCCTGAGCTGCGCTTCCATTTCTCTTCTGAAATATACTTTTGTGAATTTGGAAAACTCCCTATGCAACTTCATACCAAATTCTAGTCCCAGCTGCTAACTTCATGTGCTCTCATCCACCTCACCACTTCCTTGGTGCAAAGTGTAGAAAGCAAGAAAAGTTCCAAGAACTCATTAAATGCCTGAATCGAAATAAAATCTTTAACAAAATAATCACTTCGATGATACAAAAATCACTTAGCATTCATAATCATGAATGACTTCAAGCTTCTTTCTAATAGGGCTGTTAGTGAATAACAAGCACATGGTGAGGATTTTGTTTGTGGGCTATTTGTCTGGGTTGTTTTCTTTGTGTCAGAAAAGCAAAGCCACAAATCCACACTATGAACAGCCACACTGAATGATGCTAAAAAAAAAGTTTACAAAATTGCATTTGCTGTATAAATTTAAACTGCCCTATTACAAATGTCAAATACCTGCATATAATTAATTATACCAGATGGACTTTTACCTCAGTAAGTCTTAGCTAATTGCCTTGCATTACTCTTGTTTAAACATTTACAAATGAAACCTGTGTACTTCACTGGGCAATGAATTATGATCCTTTTCTGAAATTATCCTTTTAAAACAAAATCTGTAATTGAAGGTTAAGAGGAAAATCATGTAATGGAAATGTCCTCCAATCCCCTTTTAATTAACACCACTGTGCATAAGTACAAGCTGAGCTACTCATTTCCTCAAGACAATGCCTCTCAAAGCAGACGATGTTATCTCCCAGAAAATTCCTATATTTAAGTGCTCTGGTTTTTGCTACTTCAGACCACTTCTATCCAACTGTCTTCCCCACTAAGTCCAAAGAACACCTGACCTTTATTCTTTTTTTTTAATCAATAGGTTTGAGATTAACATTTTGAACTTCATGCTTTGTGCATGCAGACCTCAACATCCACACCAAGTCCAGAAGTCTATTTGTAACAGTCTAATGCTGCCATCTGAAGTATTAGGTTGAAAGGGGTACAAGACAGGGCACACAGACTTCCAAATAAACACTGTCCAAACCTATGGAGAACTGCTTTACACAATGTGTTACTTTTGGTCAAGAACACACTTTGGGTCTTTTGAATTTTTAACCTTAATTGAACAAAAAAAACCCCTCCCATGTCCATTAGCTCCTTCATTTAGCACAAACATGACATTAACCTGAAGAAATAAAGCATTGTCAGTGTAGCTTTTTATGAGCTTTTGACATGTGTACTCACATAAGCAGTCCTGTGGATTTGAGGCAGCCAGGTTAGGTACCCAGATCTAAACAGTTCTCTTGTTAGTTGGATTGAAGGAATTGCTATTTATTCGGAGAGTTTACCACAAACAAAAACATGTAAATTCATACCAGTCCCTACAAAAGTTTCTAGACATGTAATGAGTTTACTAAACTTGTCAATGCATCAAACTTTTATTATCAAATATGTATTTTTAGATAGGAATGAGAGAAAAACCTTCATTTTTAGTACCTAATTCAATTTAGTTCACACTCTGCAGTACAATGCCAAGGACAGTACCCATCCACTGAGCATCATTCCGCTTGCAGTACTAGAGCTATCCTGGAGTCTTTTGTTCTTATCATTTAGTCTTTCACACTTACAACATTTCCCAAACACCTGTATGGACTGCTACCCAAACTGTGTTTTTGTGAGGTAAATCATCTATTTTTCCTTCGTAATTGTTATTTCCTTGCTAATTGTTAAAAAGCTTTCGGGCAGATAATTGAGCTTTGCATTGCAGCATATCAAAAACTGAACCCACCTAACACACCTCCCTTCCTAAACAACTTAGCTTCACATTTTGAGGAAAAATACAGTATTTGCAAGATGGAGGAGTTTTTATCGCACCAGAGGATGCTTTCCCTAATGAAGATTTGAGAAACACCAATAGATGGCCACACCCCTACTACCTCAGTGCACATTTCTCCAAGCATCTCTAAGGGACAAGCACTGCAGCCAAAATTCCATCAAGTTCCTGCATGTGCTGTTTCCTAATAGCCATCCCCAGCCTGCTCCTTTGTCTTTGGACCTACAAACTGCCCTTAGCATATATCTAATTTTTCCATTAACTAAACACCTGGTCTTAAGAGTGGAATCCGGGGTGTTTGCTTGCGGCCCTTGAAGCTCTACTTTCTCAGAGGCAACAGAAATAAAGGAATATTGCACACATTGAGGTTGAGAGGCTGAAAAGAAGAGAGTTTAACACAGTGAATAAACCTTACAAAACTCTACAAATATAGCGTTTTACACAAAGCTCTTTTATAAACACCACAGACTGGATAGCACTGTTTGAAACTTTTTAATATTGAGGAGATTGAGGACATAAAAGAAAGGGTCAATAAATCATTAAAAAGAATTGAATTCGTAGGCACCATAAACAAAACATCACTAGTATTTATTACCAGCAAGTGTATGTCAGGTCATTATCATTTGAGTAATGAAATGTCAAATGTGCATAAAATGGCACTTTTAGATACACATTCAACGTGAACACATTCAAGTGTTCTGGACAAAATAGAATCCTATAAAATCCTTATGTATAAATTAATCTGTTATAAAGCACCTCCGTGAGATGCAGTACGCAAAACATTTCAAAGTAAGTTCTAAGTGTCTGCAATTTATATGAAGGTAAACAAAGATTTAGTCCTTTTGTCTCTTTTTTCCTTTAGCAGGAGTTTTGGAAGTATGTTCATTTTCTGCATTTGGTTCCCAGAGTGCATTTTTTACAAATCTAGAAGCAGCTCCTTTGTCGAGTTTGGATGCCTTTTTCTTGTCTGTTATTTCTTTGACCTTGTTCATGTACGTTCTTATTCTCTCCTAAGGAGGAAAAAAGAAAAAAAGGAAAAGTGTATTTCAAACCATTCTCCCAAGATTGCTGCTAAAATGAATCAATGATTAGAATTTCTCCACACTGTACACTTCTATAACTATAATACCTAAAAGAATAGCATTACTTAAATAAATATATCAGGTCCTTTGCAAACTTGAGACTTCCCTTTAGCGTATTTTCTATCACAGGTACCTACCATACCATCTGCATGACACCCATTATAACACGAACACAAAGTCCTACAGAGATGTACACTCTGCATCTCATTTACAGAGAGATGGGAACTGTTCTTGCAAGCAAAGTCAAAAAATAAAATACTGAACTCAGTTTGGAGTTTGACCTACCTAAAGATGCCAAAATAAGATTTAGGTATTTGACACATTTATGGATGAATTATACTGCCTGACTACTGTGCACAGAAAAAAAAAAACCAGCAAGACCAAGCAAAGCAAAACAAGCCTCTAACACAAAATCAAAGAGGGTACAAGCATTACACTTGAAACTACCCAGAAGTCTAGGGATTAAGATCCTGAAACGGTCAAGGGGGCTTATCAATGAGCACAGGGCAGCCTGATAAATTTCCAGCCATATCAGAAGTTCTTTTTATGACCATAAATAAAAGAAACAGCTTGTTTCCAGGGAAAAAGAAATGTTTTCTTGACATCGTAGCCCACCATAGTTATTTGGTGTTTATAGGTTTTTTTTTACCAAACCTTGACTTGGACTCAGCCCCACAGAAGTATATCCTTCCACCTTAACAATCTCATTTATGTGCCTACTAATCCTCATCTGCTCTTGCAATAAATAAATAAAATAACTTTGAGAGGGTACTAAGCCCCTTTAAGATGGGAATCTCCCTCTGGTAAGTGCCTGCTTCTCTTCATGGACTAGAGAGTACACTTACAGTAACTCTGCAAAATATTTAACATAAATTTAGTTTACAGATTTCACATCTACATATTTAGCCTAATATGGCCTTCAACTGGATGGCCTTTGGGTGTTACTGCAATGCAAACAACAGTAACATATATATACACGTGTATGTAGCACTCTACCTGATACCAGAATTATAAATCTGGATTAACAGAACACATGTGGATACTGCTAAAATTAATTTTGACATGTATGCCACACATTTCTCACACAGCCATTGCCACCTCTTTGAATCTGGAACAAAAGTTACAAGAATTATACTGTAGAACTGATTTTCAATTTTTCAGTGATCATTATAAGCAACTGCCAAAAACTTGGGCACTCTTTCTGTATCAAAAACACAGCTTTAATGAGGAGTGCTTTACAGGGCCTGAGGTCATGATCAACTGTAATATTTCTTTGGTGACTGAGATGGCTAATGAGACCAGATGGCAAACCTATATGTATTAACATGGGGAAAAGGATTTGGAATATGTCAACATGACAAAAGAAATGAATTCTAATAGCTTGAGTATGAGTTTTATTAATACAGGTTGAATACCTGTATGTACACAAGGAGAGCAATTCTAAAAACAAAACAATTGTGACAGAACAGTCTTTTTAAATTTCCTTTCCACATGAATAAGAACATCACAATGACTTTGGAAGGAAGGAATGTGCATTCATTCAACCTTGATACTTGCAAAAGGAAAAGAGATCTGAATAACAATCTAGGCTATGAAAATTCACTCTTTCTTCAGGGTTAAAATGGCAGTTGTGAAGTAAAATACCAACATAAAATATCCACAGCAGAAGAGATAAAATTTTTTAGTATCACTAAATTAACACGATATTGAGACACTATATAATATAGGAGCAACAAGAAACTGACTGAAAGCTCATTATATATTAACTGATGCATTTTTTAATACGACACAGTCTAGACTACTGAAAACCTCACAAAATTAAAAATAGAAGTATACTTGTTATTCAGGCTAGCTTTCCACATTTTTTAGTCCTATCTTCCATTACACTGGTTATGTAAGGACTACATTTGAGCTAACTATTTTACAAATGCTGAGATTTAATATTTTCATTTATTCAGGAATTAAAATAGGTAGTGAGAAGTTTTGATTTCTGTTTTTTTCTTCAGGCTAAATGATTTGGTTTTTTAAGTCAGCAGAATTTTCAAGATAGCCAGCCTTCTATATTGTAGTCATGCATCTAAATGGAATATAAAGACAAAACTAAAGATTTATTATAGGTCATAAATATGTCACTAATGCAGAATTACTGGACAATACACATACAGCTGGTGCCAAAAAAGCTTTTAGCTTTGTTGCTGAACTGGATTCTTTACTGCTGAGAAAATGAATTAATGGACGGCCTGGAAGGTGGAGGGGGGCCCTTTCCCGTCTTCGCTAGTAAATCAACCCCACTGTACTTTTAGAGTCATACAAAAGTAAGAAAGGGCAGGCTCAGAGATTACCATGATTCCAAGTATTTATAAGAAAAAAATGCCATACTGGAAGTTATAAATTAATATCAGGCATGTAACATTTTTCCATTTAACAGATACAACTGAAAAGCTGCTCTGTACAGAACCCAATTCTCAACCAAAGGTGGAAAAAAAGAAAAGATTATATCATTCATCATCCTTTTCTAACTTCAGCAGACTCTACAACTTTACTTAAACAGTACTGTTTGGAAGTAAAAAAATTACTTTCTGAATTTAGAGAGCCCAGCAGGGCATATAAATAGTTATATAACACCACATAGCATATGCATGCTACTAGGGCAACATATCAATTTTAAATGCAGATATAAACATTTTTTAGCTTCTATTTGGGCTAACCATCCTGACCAGGAAGGATGCATGCAGTGCAAGCAACTCACCAGCTCTTGTTTCACTGGATGTTCCTTTGGATTAATTCCCTGGGTAGCCAAGTATACTACAAGAAAAAAAAAAAAGATTTTTTTTAAACTGAAGGCTGTCATGACTGAGGACCCTATCAAGCAGTCACATAGGAAAACCATAGTTTCCACACAAAATCATTAATAAGAATTGTTAACTGTGTCATTAAGTATCTGACAAATTATTATCATCAAATATGGCAGCTAAAAAAACCACAAAGTACTAACATGGTTAAACTTCCTGTCTTTTAAAAGACAGAAAACAGTTGCCAGAAAGGAACCAGAAACATCCTCGTTCATGTAACAAAATTAGCTTTTCTAAATATAGACTTTTGATTCGGAGTTTCAACATCATTTACCGTATGGATAGCAATAATGTGGGTCCTCAGGGTAACTACAAGTTTTTAATTATTTGGCTACGAAATATGGTTATTTAATGTTTGCAGCTGCCTAGGTGTTCAAAGGGTAATCATAAATACTACATTTTCCTTCTACCACATACTTACCCCAGAACATTGAATTTAATGTGTACACTGAAACCAAATCCAGCTTTGCTTGCTCAAGAGGATCTAACTAGAATTGGAAAAAAATAAAAAAACACCACCCTTGAACATTTTTAAGTAAGACACACAGATTGTAGTAATGCACACATTTTATAATTGTGAATGGATTAATTAAAAAAATACACACTGAAGAGGCACGTTTTTGCACTACAAGTTCATTGAGATTATGTTTATGCCTTATTTCCATGCCATCACAGAACCATTCATTCTCTCCTCTCCACGTGTTCATGTAATTCCCCAGTTTGAGGTTAAATGCCACAGTCCCACACAGCCAAAAGCACAAAAATTCCTTATCACGTGGCTCTTGGACTACTGTTCCTGTACTCAGAAATAAGTTTTTCCACAGAAACTTAATTCAAAATAGTTGTTGCTATCAATGGAAGGCGAAAAAAGAAATTTAAAGTTGCTGAAACTCAAACGTGAATATACAATCAATGAATGTTAACACTACACATGACAGAGTGTGTGTTCAATGCATGCTGGAATACTTAGGGATGTAAAGCAAAGGAAGAATAAAGGTAATGAAGGGGGTTTTTTTTTCTTCACTGTCAAAGTCAATTTACTGTTTTAGTCCTACAGGATTTCCAGAAACTCTGATAACATCATTTTACAGCTAACTAGTTCTAACATGGACACTGTCAAAAGATCTACACTGCTAAGACTGTTTTCTTCATAATTTATTTGGGTAAGAAATCCTCACTGGATAAAGAAGCTCCCTCACGTGCTGGCTTTTTCTTGCCCTACAGAAAGAAGTTACATGTTAAGCTTTAAATGTTACAAGACAGAGAGATGCATATGTGAAATTCTCAGGCACTAAGTCACTCTGATAAAAAGCCACATTTTGCAGACTTATGTTTCTAACACAGCTAGAGGAGATAGCTCAGGTTCTGCAAGTCTAGACTTCTGGAATCAGATCAATTCTCACTGCTGCCAGTTCACCTTCACATCCTGCTGGGTGGACCAGTTCCATTCAGTTTGCTGTGAAGAAGTCTCAGTCAAAAAGGTGAGTGACCTCTCCATTATGGAAGAGCAGGTTAAGGAAGGTCAGGAATAAGCTAGAATGTCCTCAACCTAAATGACTCATTGGTAAGATCATCGCTTACCAGCTTGGAAGAGAATGTGTTTCATTGTTTAGCTTGTAAGACCATCTGGATATCTTACAAATGTAAGAATTCCAAACAGTATGGTTGTCAGGAGTAGGAAGTGTGATATTTGTTATTTCTCAGTGCAGTGGCTGGCCTAGTAGACTCTTCTATTTCAGTTCAGGCTCTCAAGTATTTGTGTATTAATAAGGAAAAGGTTTTCAAAAGATAATTTACCTTTTGCAAAAGCTCACTCCTAGAAACTGACATCATTGTCTTCAGCATCTCATCTACAGAACCAAGAGACTTTTCAAATGCTGCAAGATAATCATGAATTTCAGTGGGGTAGTCTTCCATGTTATTATCATCTTCTGACATTTCCATCTGGAAAGTGGAAACAAAATTAATAATCCTTTTCATTAAGTACCTACAGAGTCAAAAGACTGTAATTTACAACACAAAGCATCAGCATTCATTCATTAAACATTATAAAAAATGCCTATGTGTGAAGAGTTCTAGCAGGTAATGTCAGCATTGACACAGTTAAAGGACCTGTAATTTCAGGGATAGTTCCTAATTCCTGTGCAAAATGGCATGAAGGAGCATTACAATTTACATGACTGTACTACCTATTTGTGCAACAGTCCCAAATCAGTATTTAGCTTTTATGATCTGTGATAGAAAGAAATTCTTTGCATGTTTAAAAGAAGTGCTTTATAAATCACACTGTCATAAAGAGCTACACCAAGCAGCTGGCAAAACACCAGGAAAAAAAAAACTAAAACAAAACCAACCGACCAACCAACAAAAAACATCAACAACAGCAAAAAGAACACAAACCAAACCAAGGCGGATACAGCTTCAGTCTGTCTCAGGAACAGACATTCCTTCAGCACCAGTTATGCCAGGGTTAGTTCACTCAGGAGTAGGTCCAAAAAATTCTTCTTGTGAACCCTGTATCCAGTTTTCGGAAGTCCCTATGGGGTATTATAATCCCTGATATAACTCTACCTGTAACAAAGCTGAGCTGATTTGGGGATTTCAGAATACTCTGGCAACCTTGTCAACACATCAACGCACAGCAACTGGGAAATAAGACATGAAAAATCCCAAAGCATTCCTTTTTTGATCCCAGCATTTATACCACCATGGTATGGCTACTGCCAGGACATCTGGCTGCTGGTTTATAATAGGTACCTTTAATTGCTCTCAAATCATAAATCATGTATTATCTTGGGGAGTTAATGTTACTTAGAGCTTTGTTATTTTCTAAAACTTCTACTGAGCAACAACTTTCCAAATGTTCTAAGGAAAGAAGAGAAGACATTATGTAATTTTCCTGCCTATTTAGTGAGCTGCATCAAGAACAGTGGGAGCACCTGGATCACTGCAGACTTTTCTCCTTACGATCAGTGCGATAATCCCACTCCCCAGCTGCTGAGTACAGAGGGAGGGAAGAGAAATTAGAGAGACTGCACTTTATCTATGAACACTGGGCCCCATGGTTAGGGCAAACAGCAAATAGCTGTCACGTCACTGGAGTTTGTTTTAGAGAACGATTTGATCTTTCCCTTTTCCTGGCAAGAGCACGGTATGTGCAAAAGAGGTTTCTTCTTACTTATACTGCCTCTTGGAGGTCAAAAAGGAAGAAAATTGGGAGGAAAAACAGTGTGGAGCTACTCAAGCTTGTCTGCAACTCCAGTTTTAACCGCGCCAGTGTGATTCCCGAAATATGATCAGCCAGTTAACAAGCCCAGTTCCACTGCTATTGTTTGCATAGTTAAGAATTCTAATCCTACTCAGCTGCGTGACTGCTCATCCTGGTCAGAGCTGGTTTTCACACTGAGTACAGTATCACAATGCCAACCATGCTGAAGGTCCCCTCCCTACCCTAGGAGGTAACCCACACACCACACACACAGGAATTACTTCAGTCAGCTGTGGCAGACCCAAGCAAGAAAGCTGAGCTGGATCTACAAGATGCTCCCCACAGAAAGGCAAAATACCAATACAATTATTTCTAGCATTTACAATAACACTGTGTTTCATTCTATCCTCCTGGCCACCTACTTTATAATCTCCCATGTTAGTTGATTAAAAGGGTTCAGAAACAATGTTTTTGTTAATTTTCAGTCATATAATACAGCATCAAAAATGCCTCAAAGCTACAAAAGAAACTAGATGTTCCCAGTCATTAGTACCATTAAGTTTGGTTAGAAGGTGTCTGTCAATACATGTTCCCTACACTTACACATACAGGGAGGGAGGTAATCCAATCCAACAATCACCTACAGAGTTTACCATCACGGCAGTACTTAACCTACTATGCTCCTGGTTTGATGGACAGGCATGAACATAGTGATGAATTCCAACTTTTCTCTCTCCCTTAATCAGAGTATCCAGCACCAGCAAGAATAAAAAAAAGAACTAACAAAAGCCTGTAGCAAGTATGTGTTACCAAAATTAACTGGAGCTGTTTTACAGCTGTCGCAAGGATAAACAGTCACATATTTGATATTCTTTTCAGTATACCAAGCTAGACATAAGGAATAAGACAGAAGAATAGGAATACAGAAGGAAAAGATAAGATAGAGTCCAAAATATATTTTGCTATGATTGCTCTCTTAAGAACGAGAAAGAATTATGTTTGTCCTCATATCACAGAGTATTTACTCGACACTGTCAATTAGCAAGGAAAAGGAAAAATTTGCATCGGACTTCGGCGGAACAAGGCTGCCCTTTAGCCTGTACACAGAACCCTTCACTGGTAAGTCTGCTGCTTCTGCTTCTGGACAGGGAGCAGGAAGAAATTATTAAACTTGTGTGTTCTGTTCACTCAACAGAAACTAGGAAGTTCCTACTCCTGCTGTGTAGGGACCTCTCTCTTTTCATTACATTGTTGTTTCAGCTTTACTAATCTCCAAACAGGATATGTCACAGTGTTGGCACATGCCAACAACGAGGCAGCAGTCAACAGCCTAAAATAATTTCAATAACATTAACAACAAGAGCAAACTGCATTAGAGAATGTGTACACCAGAAACTCTCCAGAATTGTTTCTGCCAAAATCAAAATACAGGTTGTGCACTCACACCTGCAAAATGACAAGCCAAGGACAGGAGGAACTTCATGACTCTCTAAACATACCCAAAAGCTATACTGCCCTCAGTAGTGATGTTTCAGTTATTAAATCACAAACAAAACTTTCTTCTAAGTTTTTCAAGTGTTTCTTTTTGTATTTTGAACAAGCAAAAACTTAAGTCAGTTCCTGAAAACAATGTTTATTAGACAGGTTTTCTGATTTGAATTTACTGACTTTCAACCAGATTTTATTTGGCACTGAGTTTTTATTTTAAAAATTAAGGATTGTAGAAATACTCAGATAAGAGAAGTAATGAAAAGTTCTTTCTAGGTAAGTATGTGAACAATAGGGAATTCAAAAGGAAGTAAGACAGAATTTTCATTATCAAGTAATAACACCTATGATGCACATAACCTGTGGTCGTGTTAGGATGGTAATACTTTAAAAGATCTTTAATTTTGAGAATGCAAAGGGAAGTTCATTACCCAAAAACATAAAACACAAGAGAAAAGGATTGTTTTGATTAAGGACACTGAGGAAAAAAAATGTGATGAAAAATGTTGTATGACTTCATAACACCAACTTACTGGAAACAAACTTCCCTTTTAACCCTGAGCTGCCATGTAGTTTTTGGGAAAAAAACGTAATATGAATTTGAGGAAGAAAAGGACTTTAGATTGCAAAAGTAAACCATTTTCATGAGAAAATTTATGCATTGCATTAAGGTCTGTTTGAAAAATGTTTATGAGTTTCCACAGGTTGAAAATTTCTGAATATTCTGAAATTTCTGTAAAATTCTGAATAAACTCTCATTTATAAACTTTTGCTTAGAAAACAAGGAACACCTCATTTTCTTTGCAGTCAACATATCAATATACTATAAACCAAAGCAAGTAATACACACAAACTGCAAAAAGGGAAGGGAGGGAATTATCTGACATTATTAATGAACCACAGAAAAGACACAAATAGGAAAAGGAGAAAGAGAAAATATGTCATCTTCTGCAGACTGTATGAAAACAACTAAACAGGTGACAATCAAAAGCAGTTTGCTGTAACCTTAACATGGCTATTGATCTAAAGATACACCCAAGTTAAATGCCATAATAAGGTATTTTGAATAAAAACAAAATACAGATGGTTGTGCATAACACTACTACCAAAATTATCTATATTTATCTTCCAGGAGAATCAAGACAAGAACCACAGACCCCTTTTAAGAAAAGCACACCCAGGAAAAGGAGAAACTATAGTCAATTTGCAAGTGGCTTTTATGAATAATCTTTTAATATATCTGGTGCTTTAACACAAGCCTTAGAAAGTAATTGCCAACTGGCTCAAAAAGCAAAACCAAACTTCCCTTTCTGCTCACCGCACCCCAGAAAAACCCTGTCATACTGAAAGACATAAACTTTAATTAGTCCATGAGTACCTCTATGAGAGATTTTGCTGAAGATATATTGTGAAAGGAGTGGAAGCTACATGCATCTGTCAACATGGCAATAGGAAACCACTAAAGACAGAAATGAAAAATGCTCAGTGTTAGCATCATGCACGTGGTTTTCAACTGGAATTAAAACTGCAAGTTCAGGATAAAAATGGTGTATTTAAAATATTTTGCAACGTGCAAACAGAAGACAAAAAGTAATTTAGCATTCTGCTAAATACTGCGATTCACACTTCATGCTAATTCTTACATATTCCTTAAGCACCAAAAGGCCTTATCTTCATACTTAGCTCAGATCTTTTATTTTTTCAGATTATTCACCTAACAAAATTCAGGTTAGTTAATTAGATTATTCCTTTTTTTTTATGGATATTTACCGATTGCATAGAGAAAAAAATAAACCAGAGAAAACCAAAATAAACCCAAGTTTTATGTGTCCTTTTGGTCAGGGCACATAAAACTCCTCTCAAATTCAAAATAAACATGTGAACAACATCAATAGGACAAACCATCTCTGTCAGCTCCTGAAAACTGGCACAGTCCTTCCTCTTGTGAGTTCTGACTCAACCTGCAGTGAATGCAGCTGATGTGCAAGTGCAGCAAAGTGTCCCTTCTGCTAGAACACTGTAGCTCACTGCTGTGGCTGTAGGGAAACAGAACAACCAGCATCCTAAAATTTAAAGCTACCAGAGATCACGATTAAGTTCTTTGGCCACGAACCACTTTAGGGTAGAGAAATCCATGTTTGCAAAGCTCTGAGTATGAAAGGCTCTAATCTCTGACAGACACTCCTCAGCATTACTGCTGATAATAAATCATTACCTGCCCACTAGTCATCACTGCGTCCACAGGTCTGCTTTGCTACTAATAACTTTCAAGCCTGCTTGGAGCAAATCTAGTACAATTAGCACTCTTGCAATGCCAACTCACAATCCTGTTTGCAAGAAAGATTTCCATTGCAAAAGTAAAAAAGCCCACCATGAAATATCAAGTATACAGCAGCAGGTTTATCTTGATCCTCTTCAAAATATCCCAATTCAAGCCATGGTACTCAAGCAGGGCACAATTTGTACTATATGACAAATGGGAAACAGCAAAGATGTTCAAAGCCTTCAAAGCCAGGTTCCAGCCACCATAAAAGCCTGCAGAGACATCTTACAAAACAGCTCACAGCCATCAGTCTCTTTGCTGATGCCACTGAGATAAAGTCACTTGAGCTTCAAAGGATTTGCAAGGTTTATTCTCATCTGTCTTAAAAGGAGATTAAAATTTAACAGGAGGGAATAATATTATAGGCTCAATTACACTTCAGCCAATGGTAGGTATCACATGAGAAAACAGTTATCTCAGCTTGGATTAAACAACCCACATTCACCACAGCACCATCTATATCCACTGATATAAACCTTCAACTCCATCTGCACAATTCATAAAATGCTTTTACTCTCTGTCATCAGCTGTCCCAGATTCCACATCTTTAATGACACAGTGGTTTCCCCTTCTGAACAAATCCAATACACCCTGGCTTTAGTTCAGCTCCAAACCATCAGTACACCCAGCATAAGCACAAGAATAAAAACAGCTTCCGTCAGGAATGTTCAGAACACTTCTTCATGAGACGTTTTCATTAAAGGTCCCACACTCAGACATGCTGCCACAGCTCAGTTCAAGTTCACTCTAAAGTGATACTGAATTTGTGTCTCTAAACTGGTCTTTAAAACATACACTTTTGATTGCACTGAACCCACCAGGAAATTCTCGTGCAGCAAAAGACTGTCTCCTTGGACAAACCAGTTTTCACACAGTGGGGACAGCAATCAATACTGGATACTTCTGTCCTACCAAATTTGCAGGAAACAGGAAATGACTTGCTGGCAGTCTGCAGCTCCTGTATACTGTAAACAATGGTGTTTACTACTTCTAAAACCTGCTGCCACTCTTCACTGGTATCAGCATCATGAATATCCAGAATTAAAGCCAAGAGGCTTTTTCAATCCTTTTCAACTGCTGACCTCATTTCCTTTAGTCACTAGTTCCACAACACATGAAAAAGCACTTCCTTTTACCAGAATGCAATTTTCTATATTTGCAATCTGTGCAGTACCTCTCTGTACCATTTTCAACAGCAACTCGAATTTTTTTTTTGGCTGTCTTTTATTTGGCTGTGCTAACTATTTTTTTATTCAGTTGTTCACTTTTAGAAGCATATTTGCCCATTTTTGGTTGAATATAATGCAGTAACTGTGGCATGGTTGTGTTCTCAGCATCAATTTCACTGATGCAAGAAGAAACCATCTACCTGCACCTGTGGTGGCCAGCCCATTTCAGTGCACTGTTTATTTCTTTAGAGGGAAAGCAGACCACAGATGACAAAACAATGCTAGAAATCTTAAGTCACTTTTTCAAAGAGACAGGCATTTATCAGAAAGGTTTGTGTGACTTCTGCACTTCTTTTCTGATGGGAAGCCATCAGAAAAATGGCTAAAATTTCTAAATTTTAGAAATTTAGAAATTTAGAAATTTCTAAATTCTAGAAAATTTAGAAAATTTTTTAAAAATTCTAGCTAAAAATTCTACCAATTACTAAAAAAATTCTAAAAATTCTACCAATTACTTCTAAGTTTCTCACATTCTGGAGAAGAGCCTTATGTTGAGTGTTTAAATGTTTCTTCAGAAAGGGTCATACAGCCACAGAATTACTAATATCCAGGTATTTTAGATCTTAAGTATTCTTTTATACTTTTAAAACCAAGAAATATGCCAGACACCTTTCAATGTTGATTTTAAAATCCCACCCTTCCGTTTTTGTTTGTCTCAAAAATGAGGCCTTTAAACTGGCATCGTCTAAAGTTTAATTTGCAAGTCACAGTGCAGTTAGAAAGGGAACATTTTTGACCTTTGCAGCAACATGAGAGATCCAGAAGTTTCATTACAAGGTGCTCATAACTTTGAGTTCCAGCTGCCTTTCTGTCAGGTGCTGCTCAGCTATTTGAACCATGGCCTGTACACACATACACACAGTACCTTCTCACTGAAAAACTTCACCAGGTTACCCAGGCTCCTCAACACTATTTTGCTGATTTTTCAATAGGAGTATAAGCGTTTACTGCCTACAGAACATCCATCCTCAAAAAAAAGGTTAAAGCCTAGGGGAAAAAAAGCCTAAAGCCCATGTTGTCTTTTTCACGGATATGTAAGCAAGCGCTAAACACGGCACACATTAAACATTCAAGGCCAGGCTGGATGGGGCTCTGAGCAACCTGGCCTAGTGGAAGGTGTCCCTGTCCACAGCAGGGCCCTTGGAACGACAGGGTCTTTAAAATCCCTTCCGACCCAAACCACGCTGGGACTCCACAAACCGCGTTGGTTACGCTCACCACCACCACCAGCAGCGCGCACAGCTCAGGCCCTGCCTCCCCACAGCGCCCTGCCGCGCTTCCCAGCGCCTCGGGACAGCCCCAGAGCCGCGGGGAGCTCCCGCAGGGACACACGGCAGCTCTCCGTGTGCTCTCCGCCCTTACCTTCGGGCCGCCGCCGAGCGCCGCGTGCGACTGCGGGACACGGCCGCGGCGGGGCTGCGCCGGCCGCCCGTGACGTCACTGCCGCGCGCGGGAGCGCCGTGCGGAAGCGGTGACGTCACGGCCGCGCGCGGCAATGGCATGCGGAAGCAG